>BJCM01274659.1:0-20443 GCA_018326385.1 Flaveria bidentis | reverse complement strand
ATGTTTTATTTGTTAACTAAGATTTAAAATTATCGATTAATATGTTACAAAATATAACTTATATGCAAAGTGTCAACCTTAACGTACAAAATAAAGCCGACAAAAATTTTTATACCCACAATAATATATAAAAAACATCCTAACCTATACGTCGCGTATGGGTCCATACGCGGCGTATAGGTTCTTCACCATATATAGAAATTTTGCAGAAAATTTTTGGGAAACTTACACGCCGCGTATGGACCCATACGCGGCGTATAGCCACCCCGACACGAGTCTGACACGACTCTGCTCTGGTCTTGTCAGAAAATACCCTATACGCCGCATATGGGTCCATACGCGGCGTATAGGGTATGTTTTCTCTCGTGTCAGTCGACCCTATACGCGGCGCATAGGGTATGTTTTCTCTCGTGTCAGTCGACCCTATACGCGGCGTATGGACCCATACACGACGTATAGGGTCAACCGGTGTTGATTTAAAATTTGTAGGTGTCCAAATAAAATCACCCTAATTAAAAAAGTACCCCACAAAAGACAAGGGTGTTAAATGATCTCTATCAATCGCTACACTATATAACAAAAGTTTAAAAGAACAGCTTTTCAGATCTTGATAATGTGAGCCTTGTGTTATAATGAGTAAGTTCAAATTTTGCGATGCTTCTCCCACAGTTTTGTTGGTTTAGAAACAACACAACACGTCAACACATATGCAGCTAATATTTCTTTTTTTCAAATGCTTTGATGCAGTTCAACGGTTTGAAACCTGCAATTACCAGTCTAGCCTTTTTAATTCAATCCCTAACCAAATCAACTACAACATTGATCAGCATTTGGATCAAAATATTTGCTACGTGGTTACAGGTAAACCCACAACTGGAGCTGGATGCAAAGATTATGATCAGCATGGTTGATTGGGTTATGTATCTGAGTCGATATAAGTTTGAGTGAACAATATCTTTCGAGCAGGTCATAGCATATTAGGATGACCAATGGATGTTTAATGTTTTAGACCAAAAAACAATTTATATAGGTTACAAAATTAAATTAATGATTCTCATTTTCTTGAACTAAACACATTAGACGATCAAAAAGACATTTTTAAGTAATGTTATACATAAATGGATTGCGAGAAGCGCATGAAGAAACAGTGATAACTCTCATCCATACATACAACATGTTCCTTGGCCTACTTGCCCATATTGGGCATTCCTCAAGATTAACTCCTGTGATTTCTTGTTGTAGTTCTTAAACTCCAATTGTATGATATGTATTATGTTATGAGTTGATTGGCTTGCCGTTCAGTTTAGGAAACGGGTCTTGTTTGCTTAGAACTGCCACTTTGCTCTTGTGAGCAAAATACCCTTTCACCAGATTCTTGTATATCAAAATCGACATTATGCATTCAACCTGTGAACATAAAGGTTGTCAAAGTCAATCATCCAATCATTCGGACCATTTACATCTTCTACTTTGTTTGTCGGTCTTGTCTAGACCTTCGGATGCCAAATAAAAACTGCTAAAAAGGAAACTTGTTGAAGAGCGGCCTAAGTCTCTTTCATTCATACAAATCGCTTACAATCGCTTTATGAAAAAAAAAGATTAATATTATGATAAATATCACATAAATATGTGGGTTCAAAAGGCCACCCATATAAAGAAACTACTTTATAGGCACCCAAATACGGATTTTCTATTCTTCATACCATTACGTACTTAATGATGAAAATGCCTACACCTTCGAAAAGACAATTCCTTTGATGAGGCAATAGCATGTTAGAGGCCAAAACTGTTTATCATTTAGCGTATTTCTAGCCAGATTTTGCATAAATGAAAATAAGAGCAGTATCAATATATGAGTGATCTTAAGACAAAAAAAAATTATTATTCAGTAACCACCAAAAAGAAGACACTTTGTATATTGTAAACCCACCCGTTACCTAACCCAGTCATTTTGCCACCTTTACAAGGGACCTAGCCACCAAGACAGGAAAAGAAGCAACTAGAATTTAGTTAAGAACCTTTACCTCATCCAAATCCATCTCCATCTCGAGCCATTTCAATGCTTTAACAATCATTTCTAACTTGATCTGGTGTGCCTTGCTTGGGTCCTTCTGCTTTTGAATAATATAGCTGCCATGACAACACATATGAGATAAAGAAAAGCAATAATAAATCAAATTAAACATTATTCAACGATGAAAGCTTACATTTTCTTTACGAGTCGTTGGTATACCTGAAGCTCTAGCTTTTCAAGAACAAGATAAACACCTGATCTCAAAAATCTAAATGGAACATATTTAGCTCTCTAGAAAGAAGAAAGTGGCTACAAGTATAACAAGTAGAGGTGGTAAAATTGGAATTAACATTAAAGGTTTAAATAGGTCGTGTTGGACCAACCCACCATCAACTTTTTATTCTTTTTGAATATCATAAAGGATTAAATATATTAGATAAGAGGGTAAACTGTTGAATAACTATGGACTTTGATTGAATTCGCACATAAGTCCATGCACTTTGTTATTAACATAAGAGTCCTATTTTGCATGATTAAATCCCTAGATTCCTCAAGAATTAATAAAAAGGTCATTTTTGATGAGCTAGCCTGTAAACTTTATTAGCCATTTTCCATTGAATTTCAAAAGTTTAGAGCTTTAATCATGTAAAACAAAGTAAAGGGACTTATGTAAGAACTTAGCAAAAGTCTATAGGGTTCTTTTGATCATTTCCCTATAACTAAGGAGTAGGCAATAGAACTATATTGTTAAAAATAACAATCATTTTTTTATAATAGAGATTTCAGAGGTTTAAACCATGTGAAAACACATTTCATGAGATCTTCAAAACATGTGACCCACCTCCATTTTAGCTAAGTTTTGAAGTTCTACCTTATAACAGGTGCAGATGGCTTACGACACACATCAACCCATGTTTAGGCAAGTGGTTTAAAATTGCAACCTAAAATTACTAACTTGATAGAAACATACCGATCTTCATGCTCCTCAAGTGCATGTCTAAGAAGCCTGAGATCACCTCTCTTCATAGCCAGCACAATGTCACTATACTGTAACAAATCAAAAGGTCAACAAAGTACCTACAAGACTATAATATATTTATTTGTGAAACAAATTATGAATATTTGTCTGGAGCCACATTTGGTAATATCAAAAGAAATAAGCAAACAAGCTACAAAAATGAAAGGGGGATATGACCACAATCTGTTTCATGGGTTTAACCTTCTGCTTCTGATTATCTAATCATATAAGGAAAAAGGATCACATAATCAGTTTCATACCAACTGCAAGAAAACTGATTATCAAAGGTTAAAAGAAAATTACATATCTTTTAACCCAGTCTAAGAGACTTCACTCTCATCTCACAAGATCTTTCTCACTTATTCACAAGAAGTTCCTTTTGAGCATTTTTATCTTTTGGTCTCTCAAATAACTAGAACTTCAATTATCTGATTATACAACTTAAAATAGCTGAAGAATTATATAAATACCTCAACCAGACTATACTTCTCAAGGAGAGATTTTTTAGGTAAAATCCCTACAGATAGCTTCACCGGTACCAAATATTTCAAGATCATCCTGTTTCAGCAGACTTTTGATCAAATTTAATCCCAAGATAAATACAGATGTGATAAACAAAATAATCACCATAACCTGCATATCTAGCCCCTTTAAATTGAAATTATCATTTATGGCCCACTTTTAATCCCAACACAATGCACAAACCCTAACTCTGCTATCAAGATTAAAAGATCTACTCAAATTAAAAACACGAACCTTGCCCGTCAACTTTTAACAACATATACAAGTTTTAATCTACTAAGATTTGGGTTTCATATTAATCTTGTGCGTTTAGTGCCAGTTAGTTTGAAACAAGGATCCAAATGCAACAGTTGTACACTGCAATAACTAAATTTATGGAAAAAATGCACGTCATATATTTAATAGCAAGTCAAAAGTTAATTTAAAAGCAAATACGCAGATCCTCCATATCCCAAACAAAACTAGTCATATTTTATAATAGTCTTATATAAGTCGATGCTCCAAAGCTTTTGTATGCTCACAACATTTCTAGTAGCATATAAATCATGCACAAAAGAATATTTCTACTTAAAAACATAGGATTATTAAGGTAATTTTACATCAAACAGTGAGTCAATGAACTTGGCAAATTTCCAAAAACAAATTAGAGAACTTCAAGGTGAAATTGATCGAGGGTCAAAATTAGGTGGGACAGGTGAGTTAGCTGATGGATCAAAATACATCAGGGTGAAACAGATCATTTTTAGTAAGAGATAATATTAAGACCGTGTGGCCACCCCTTTTAGCTAAAAACATTATTTGACACGTTACTTTATTGCAACCTTGCATGTCAACCGCTAAAAAAAACTTCCATTAAAATTATGAGACAATATAAAGACTGTGTAGCAAGATTGAAAACAGACCTTATGTTTGCTTCACTTTGAGGGTCACAATGTTTTAGGGCATATGATAATTTATGATCAGCCTGCAGAATAAAGGGTGTCAAATATGTAAGGATTAAGAAAAATATGCCAAAAGAATTCATACAAAATCATGACCACTAGTACATATCAAGGAATCATAACTTCCCAGGATTTTACTTACAGCAGGAAAATTTTCATTAAGTACTTCCAAGCGACCAGTGTAGTACATGTAGGTTACCTGTAATGAAATATATTAGAATAGTTGAATATGATTCTAAAATTAGTTTGACCACAATCAAATATCTTATATTTTTAAAAGATACAATATCTTACCTTATCTCTGACAGGAAATTCCTCAAAATCAAATATACGAGCAGTTTCAATGCTTCTTATTACACTTCGGCAAAGATGGACGGTGCCCAACTGCAAAAAGTAGGTAAAAGAATATTTTTGTTGAAATAATATATACTATTTATAATGTCAAACAGACATAACAGAAACAGATTAGTTTAGACCAAAAGCATGTCAACAGAGTCAAATAGTCTGAAAGTTGCCCAAAGTGAACTTCAATACATAAAACCTCCTAAATCATTTCATTTAAAGAATTATATTATTGTTGAAATGATATAACTTGTGTAACCATAGATGACATCATGACAGCAATCATATAAAAATGTTAAAGACTTTTAACAGAAAGTGAGTAAAACCTGACCCTGTTGACCATTTGCTGCATACCCGTTTTACCCAACCCACCCATTTTGCCACCTCTAGCTAAAATTATGGTTGTATAAACATCAGGGTTGGTCTGTACTACCAGAATCAAAAGTTGGTTATTTAATATACTTTACTAATTGCACCGAATCAAAAGTTGGAAGTAGAGATTAAAAACATTTATTTTCCCACATTACTTGCAACAGCACTCTTTGGCCTACATCTTTAGAAGCTCCACTGTCCATTTTCATATACACTTATAAGCCTACATATATGCTTGTGGAGATTACTTTTCATGTAATAAAATCATTTTTATAAAAAATAGAAGCTAGGTGGACAACATCAAGATGGACCAGAAAGCTTCTAACTTGCCTAAGAACAGTAACATTGCAACTACATTAAATACAAGCAGTATGATTTTCAAACTATCCTTTAATAGTACTGACATACCCATGATAGATAAAGTTTAAATCCAAAAAATGAATCAACAAATTAAACTGAAAAGGAGGAAACTGAATTCTTGCAGAAGAAAATAAAAAGCTAATCTGCAAAAAATGGTTAAGTAGAAATCCAACAAAGTATCCACGAGGAAAAAAGGTTCTTTACAGAAGCGAATAGAAAAAGATTCAAAAAGTAGGATGGATTCAAATTCTTCAAACTGCAAGAAATTTAGATATGAATAAAGAGGAAGGAAAAGAGAAAGCGTCACCTTGAAATAGACTTTGAACAATTGGCAAGTGACATATAACGCTCCAACACGTTTTGGTCCTTTTCCCTGTGATAAAAATACAACATGTAAGCAATTCATTACAGAAAGCATAAACTGTGCTTGTGTAATCACATACTTTTGGGTAAAATTTAGGTGCAAAATGATGTAGAAAGCAAGGACAAGATTAGGTTTAACAAATCACATGGGTAATACAGGTTATGTTTTAATTCCAACACCTCTGATCGGTTGATAAACTAAAATAACTTAAAAGAAACTGAATCAAATGTCACTAACTGTAACTTTAATGCATAAAACCCTAACCTCCTAAATCATTTTATTCAAAAAGTAATACCAATCCAGAAATTTGAGATATTTGCTATCATACTATACCTTTTTATAACAAAAAAAATTCTGGTCAAAAGAGATTTCAAGTCCAAAACCAACACAACCCATTCCAACGTATACAGAAACCCATCACCCAACCTACCCATTTTGCCACCTCTTGTGTGAAATGAGGGTAAGGCAACACATACCGCAAGAACTCCAAACACTTTCATGAGGAATGACCCAGCTGCCTTTAGTTTCTCAGGCGTTTTTCCATTGGAAGCCAACTCTCTGTCAGCCTGCACACACAATAACACAAGTTAAAAAGATTTCTAAACTGCAACAAAATCATTACGGTATAGTTTATTGCCTAAAATACCAACATACTTTTTCATCTGTCCAGTTCTAGTCTTTGAATTTTTTTTCCTGATACAACTGAGTCAACAAAAGATGACTTTGCATCCCATTAGGGCATTTTGTATGCAAAACCAGCGGTTGAAAATGATAAATTTTAAGTAAGGGGTAAATTTATGTATAAGATGTTAGACTTATAAATAATGTTAATCTCTATATAAAAATGTTAATTTTACTGACTACAAAATGACAAACAGTATAGTAACAATCTTTTAATGACTGAAAGTGCAAAAACAAATGTATAATGACTAAAACAAGACAAATGATAAAACTGTGTTGATATTAATGTAAAAAACCCTAATGATAAAAATGTGCTTAGATGAAGCTGAATAGAAGATCATTCTTTCTTTCTTCTATGTTTTTTGTTCAATTTGTGCTGCCCCAGATAAGGTTCATTGTTTTTGTTCTGTTATTGTTGAGTCTCTCGTTTCTGTTTTTCTTTTATCTTAAGCTTTAACTGTAATTGCAGTTCCTTACCTTCTCAGCAAGAATTCTAATTTCATATACAACCACATACAATGCTTCTAACGCCCATGCAGATTCCCAGTTCCGAAATTCCTGAATGAAAGCACTGAATAATTTCTTATATTAGCATTACAACAGTCCAGTGTAAGTTAGAAAGCTTGAGGTAGCAATTTTGGCTCATTTAATAATGATGGATCCATTCAGGTTATATTTTATATCTAACAGGTAATAAAGGTAGGTTAAAAAGACACCTTTGCATTAAATAAGTAGAAAGCCACCCAAGAGTATTTTTCATGCATTAAACCTCCTAAATATTTTTTATTCTAAAAACTTGATTGTTTATAAAGTATTACACTACCTGAATCATTTCATCAGAAAAAGTGACGTTTATTGAAACGATACTTCACTGATAATATTACACTACAAAAATGTACATTCTGAACAAAAATTGTTTCAACTCAATCTAAAATTCACTCATTATGATGACCTATAACAAAATTTACCTGTTTTGACCATTTACCCAATCTACCATTTTGCCACCTCTACAGAAGACTAAAGCAAACAAATGAAAACGCAAATTTATGCATGAAAATTACTTTGCTGATTTTTCAAATGCTTGATATGATTCAACTAGATGGTCGACCCTATAGCTTTGCATAGCTCGAAATAGTGGAGCTACTATTTCAGCATATTGGGAATATTTATCTGCTTGTTTGATCAATCTGTTAGCATCCTGCATATAGATTCCAGTAACAACGTGATCTTCAACACATTAAACTTTAAAAGGGACGAAAGTTGCAAGATATGAACGTTTCACATATAAACACGGAGCTACAAATGTATCCTAAAAATCCTACAGACACTGAGAACTAACTAACAAGTAACGGATATCGAATTATTTGAATCACCATGCATGGTTTGCAAGGTATTGGACAATTGTGTAAGCATAAATGAAAATTGTTAGCAATTATTGCTCATAATTTGCCATTCAGTGTCTTTCTGTGTTTTTCGACAATAAAGATTGTTTGTTGCAAGGGATATATTAGTCAATCATATCAGCAGAAATTGAACTAAGGCTGATTTTCAAAAGTATGATGTAAATTCAGTTTCAACATTCAAACAGTTTGAAATTAATTTCGTTTCCTTCGTCCCATATACTACTTAAAATACTCCTCAAATCCGAACCAATGATTCCCCTAAAAACCACTAGTGCTAGCAACCCTTAAAGGTTAATCTAGCCTTTGCAAGAACATATCAATACTCACAACCAAAAGCTAAATACTCAATTTACACTACTCAATATGCATCACCATCATCTGAAACGAAAGTAAAAGCACACATAAATTCTACTAAGCATCAAAAATCTACTTCAAAAAGCAAAGAAAAGTACATGATGAACTCAAACCTGAAAGACATTTAGGGCATCTGCGAGGGCGAGGAAAGATGGGGATTCAGATGATAGAGAAAGAAGCTGTTTGAGAGAAGATCCATCTTGATATGAAATGACGTCGACAAATCGATTCAAATAGTCGGATATCCTTCTGTGTGCTTCTCCCATGCTCATGAACGACGCCATTGCTCCTACGAATCTTCCGTGAAGTTATCGAAGATGTAATTAGGGTTTATATGAAGCGATCAATTTTACAGATTGAATACAAACTGTGGAAATTGCTTCGAATTGTTCTTTATGAACATCAAACCTCCGTGCTCACAAAAAACTTTATGAGGGTTTTGAGTTTTGACACAGGGGAGTGTTACGAGGGATTTCTTTTTATCGTCGGTTGAATAATAACACCGGTGACTTAAGAGGTTATTATGAACAAAGGAAACAAAAATGAGGGATTTACATATGTTATGATTTTCATACTTTAGAAAGAGTGAACATGTACTCCGATATCGTCACGTCAAGATTTATTTTTGAATCATTTTTTACTTGTTCCTATCCGCTCATAAAAGACTTAGATACAGTTTGTTTTTCTTAATGGTAAATATTTGCAACCCGTGGATTATATTTACAAACATCTATAGAAAAAAAATGAATCAAACCTTTGCAGTCTGAAAAATACTACTTGATTTTAAACTTCTGCAAACTGTTAAAATAAACTGAAACAATAACATTTTTAGAACCGTAAAACCCACTCAAATTTATATATTGTAATCTCACAAATCTCAATACACACAAAACAAGATCTGTGGCAATTTTGATGTTAGGATGGAGGCAACGAAATGAGACAGATGGGGGGGGTGCGCGACAGGATGGAGGCGGATGTATGGGGGCAGCAGGTGGCGGTGCACGTGGCGGTGAGTGGAGCCGGCACAGGCAGTGGCGGTAGGATGGAGGCAATGAAGGGAAGGGAGGGAGGTGGATGTTTGAGAGGTGATGACAATGATTTTGTCAAATGGGTTGATAAGTTGAGAAGAGGTTTGAGAAGTGTTTTGAAATTACATTGTAGGTCTGCACCAAGAAGACCACGTGCAAATGTTTTTTAATGAAATCCATTCGGAAAAAACAAACAGTCTGCATACGCTAATGTTTGCGTGTAGTCTGCACGGCGCAAACAGAATAGGTTTCGCACATGTTTTTTTAAGAAAACAAACACCATCTTATTTACATTTAAGAAAGTTGTGTGACCACTAACCAACTCCATATTCATACTTATTAATAAAAGAATATATTTAGTGTCACGTGTCGTTTTCTTAAGCCTCTATTATTTTAAATTTCTCTCCTAAAAATGTATTTGTTCTTATTATTAGTCATATTTCATTTTAATAAAATTAATTATTATTATAATTACAAAGTACGTTTTATTTCCTTAAATAGGGTATATAGAATATTTATTTACCATAATAGGTGTTTAATAAGTGTTTTTTCCCTCAATATAATGTTATTTATTAAATTTATTTCACTTAAAATATTATTATTTAAAAATAATTAAGTACAAAGGTTAATAAAATTATAAAACCATTTGATTCATATATTGTAATTAATAACAAAAAGTTTTACTGAAATATTTTGGTTTATTTTAATTCGCTTAGACTTGATTTAAATCATATTTTTATATAGAAAAGTTGAAATTTTTTACTATAATTTTGTTATAATTTCATATAAAGTAGGCACATTTGTTTTTTAATTCATTTTAAAAATATGTATTTTATTGAAAATGCTTTTAAGTAGCTTAAAAGATATAATAAGAAAAACTATTTTTAACAAAAAATGCATTCTTTAAAATGTTTTGTATAAATATCATGACGAAACAAAAAAGAAAGTTAATGGTTTATTTTTATTTTGTTTGATAAATTATAAATGTAATCCTCAATTACCGATGACATGTATGTTGCTAATATACTTCTACCAACAATTAGGAGATAAACGAGTCACGCCATCTCGTGAGCCACTCGAGGCCGACTCGCTAAAACCTTTAATTAAGTTTAGCTTAAACAAGCTTGAACTTATTTTACGACTCATTCAATAAATGGTTTTGAGCTCGAGCTTCACATGTCGAGATCAAGCCGGCTTGCAATGCAAAACTAACATTGTATGTATATGATGCTTATTTTTATATTTTATGTATATACTTATATAAATGATTATTACTATAAATAAATTTATGTTTAAAATAATTATCTAATATATATCGTTATTTTTAAAAAAAAATTTAAACCATTTAGTTTCATAAAAAGATCTTTTCTCTATAAAAACAAATATTCTAAAAATAGACGCTAAAAATATTGATAAAAGAGTATTAAGAATCACAAAGATAGTCCAAACTTATGTGTAATCATTGCATGTTTGGTTTCTGATACCGATTGAAGCTCTATGTTGTATTTTCTTAAGTTACAAGTAGACATGAACTAAAATTAGAGAATATTGCAAAAATAGTCCATGTGGTTTGATTTATTGTAAGTTTGGTCCTCATATTTTAAAATTACAAATTTAGTCCAAACATTTGCAAGTTCGTTGCAAATTTAATCCCCACATTAGTGTCCGTTAGTTTTTAACGATCTGGAGACTAAAATGTTATATGATCAAACCATATAGACTAATTGTGCAACTTGCTTAAAAATTATAAAAAAAATTGAAAATCTAAATTTTTTAAAACGAAATGAAAATCAAATATATGAAATTCAAATAAACATCAATAATAAATTTCAATAATTTTTTTAAAAATAAAATAAAGGTTAAAAATTCAAATCGAATTCAAAACTATATTAAAAGTAAAAAATTAGAGCTTATGTGAAAAGAGAAAGTGAAAAGTATTGAAAAAAAAGTATGTGATTAAAGTAAAAAATTAAATAAAAACCAAATAAAAATAAAATAAATAAATATTAAAAAAAACATATTAAAGTTAAAAAAATAAAAGAAAACGGTTTGATTTTAGTTTTTGTTTTTTGGATTTATACTTTCACGAGGTTTTTGTATTATTTGATTTAAACATGACATAATAACTCCATCAAAATAGTTATAATAAAATATATATAAGCACACTTCTCATTTTCTCATTTTCTGTTTTTATATGCATTTTATTATTACCTTTATTTACTTTTAAATTTTGGTTTAATTTTTTAACATTTATTCTATATTTTAACGATTATTGAATTTACTTATTAATGTTTATTTGAATTTTTAAAATTTTAATATATAATTATTTATATCTTTTTTTAGTTTTTTTATTTTTTGAGAAAATTGTGCAATTGATAGTTTGACCATATTGCATATTTAGTCCCTAGATCGTTAAAAAGTAACGGACACTAATGGTGGAGACTAAATGTGCAACAAACTTTCAAATGTTTGGACTAAATTTGTAATTTTTAAATTTTGAGTACCAAACTTGCAATATGATCAATCCATAGGGACTATTTTTGGAATTTTCTCTTAAAAGTATCCGTATTAGACAATAATAGTAAAATTACAAATATAACATCAAATTTTGTATATAAAGAATTTTTCGGATGTTTATAGAAGTTCACATGTCAATACAATTTGATTATTACCTAAAGTTCTTATTTATAAGTTAATTTCATTTCATATTAAATATTATTTAGACTTGCGAGCATTGATAAAAAAACCTACTAATATTAGATATAAAAGATTTTTATAAAAATAAACATAAAAATCGATAGACAAAATATTAATAATAATATTATGACTTACGAACCTTTTAATAAAAAGAAATTTTTAATAATTGAACTCGTGTATTACATGGGTCTTTAGTCTAATGCACTAATACATAATAAGAAATAATAATTAAAACAAGTGATGCATAACACATAAAAAAATTCTTTAAAAGAAAGTAAGATTGCTAACATTAAACATCATCATACACTTTCAAGTAGAAAAGCGAGGAATAAAACCTTTAAAACAACTGAGACCGCTATCATTAACAAAAATCAAGAGTATGTGTAGCCTTATACTCAATATACCTTTTGGTATTGTGCCGATAATAGGCTTCGTATTAGAACCCTAACCGAATAATAGGCACAATGAGTAATTATTAAAACTTGTACTTGTGCAACATCTTAAAACAAACAAATATGACGAACATCAAATAGAATTCAAAAGCAAAATAATATATAGTTAATTGATTGTATTCAACATAATCATAAATTAAACGACTAGGAATTTACATAAAATGCAATAGTTTTCACGCGGCCCAAATATGATATTGTGAGACTTGGAGTTCGTAAAAATGATGAGGCCATCATGGTTGCAAGTGAGCACCTGCCATCCTCCGACTCTCTCACGTCAAAGTGAGATCTTTATCTAATTTTAGCTTAAAATTTTCAACTCATTATAGGTTTATCATAATCATATTCCTTAACTTGACCAAAAGACTTAACAGGGGAGAGAGAGAGAGAGAGAGGGAGAGAGAGAGAGAGAGAGAGGAGAGAGAGAGAGAGAGAGAGAGGGAGAGAGATGAGGTGTAGCAAAGTCAAGTTGATATATGAATATATGATGTTACTAGAAAGACGGGCACGTCGCAATGTGCGAATACTAGATTCACTTAATTATTATTTTTAATGTTTTACATTTTACGCTCGTGGTTTAATTTTTTACGTCTACTTTTCATCTAGTTTTATTTTTTGTTTTTATTTCTTTTTTAATACAAAGTATTCCGATGTCAGTGATCGTTGGCGGATGTGTGACATCGGTGTTACTTGGCATGGTTCTACGCCTCCATCGCAACACGGGGGGCTTAATACTAATTTATATTATACTAATTAACAACTATTCTATGCATAATAGTGTTCTATCTTATGCATAAGGGTTTTTTTAATTGATTTTCACTTTACAAAAAAATTATTTTTTACAATCTAACTTCTCAAATTTGACTTTTTTTTACTTTTAATGTAAAACTCTTCATCTTTTATAATTTAATCTCAAAACTTTTATATTTTTAACTTTGTTCCCCTATACATTTCATATTTCGCAAATTTTCATTTTACGTTTCATTTTAGATTTTGCGAGTTAACACGACACAACATGCATGTTTGGTCAACTTTTTTACATTCTCTTTATGTTTTGTTTTAAATTTGGCAAGTTAACACGACACATATGTGTGCATGATTCAATGTTTTACAACTATTTTTCCTTTTTGAGGGGTTCATCACAACACGCGAATCTTGGATCGACTTAATTATATTTTTTTGTATTTTACGTTTTGGTCTAAGTTCTTCGTATTAACACCACAACTTCAGTATTGTTCGTAAGCGATAATGTGACATTGGTGTTATTTGGCATAGTTTTACGCCTTCACCGCAACGCGGAAAGCTTAATTCTAGTTCTAGTATATACTAAATATTAACTTTAATATGCATAAAGGGTTATACTATACGCTTTATTGGTTGTACTCATCTTTTATTTATTTTTTATTTTTTTATTTTTTTAATTATTAACATTTTCTTATAACTCAATACTTTACATCTTGTACAATTGTTCGTTATTTTACAAACGTGAGTGTGTGTGGTTCAACGTTTTTACTCTTATCCCCCCTCTTTAACGGCTCCGTCGTAATGCATTGGTCCTATATCGACTTACTTAATGTTTTATATGTTTTACCTTTCTCCTGCGTTGTTTTACCTTCTTACGTCTACTTTTTGTTTGGTTTTATTTTTTTTATTTTTTATTTTTTATATGAGCTTTTTCAGTGTTAGTGGTCACCGACGGTGGTGTGCCATTAGCGCTACCTTGCATGGTTTTACGTCTCCTGCTGCAATACGAGAAGGGTTTAATACTAATTGATTATAAATACCATAAGTTATTTAAGTTATTACAATTAGTGACGAAATTGCTTTAGAAAGCTAATCATATAAACAATTAATTTGTTGTTTAAGTAAATTTACAATTTGTCCTTATTTTATTTTATTTCATATTTATTTTAGAGTAAATTACATGGATCGTCCTTTAGGTTTGCTCAAATGTCACATTTCGTCCTTGGGATAAAAAAAATTACAGATTAGTCTTAAGGTTTGAAAAAAAACATAAAATGTTTCATCCCTAGGTCAAACGGCCGTTAATTTATTCCGTTAAGTAGCTGTAAAATGACCATTTTGTCCTTCTTCCTCATTCAATCCCACCACCTCCACCACCACCATTCCACCACTATTTCTTGCCACCACCTCCAACACCAAACACCACCATCTTCATCACCACACGATACACCCTATTGATTAGGTGTTTGGTGGGTGTTCATAGAGATCGTTGTTGTTATAGGCGGCTTGACGGAGGAATCCAGTGAGCTTCTCCATCTTGACGAATTTGGTGACCTGATCTACAAGTTGGATCGGTCTTGTGAGGATCCGTCTGACGAATAAGTTTTGGGGTGTTGTAGGAAGAGGTGGAGAAAGGATGGTGGTGGTGTGGTGGGGCAGTGGTGGAGATGTGGAGTGTCGATTGGTGGTAGAGATAGGTGGTGTGTAGTGGTGGAGGTGGAGGCGAGGAATGATGGTGGTGGTTGAGATGGGGTTGAATAAGGAGGAAGAAGTGCAAAATGGTGATTTTATAGCTACGTAACGAAATAAATTAACGGTCGTTTGACCCAGGGACGAAACGTATAACATTTTTTCAGACCTTATGACTAAACCTATAATTTTTCAATTCTATGTACGAAATGTGAAATTTGAGCAAGCCTTAGTGATGATCTGTGTAACTTAGAATTTATTTTATTTTAGAAGTTTTATTAAACATTTAGATTTATATGATGCATCACTAGTTAATTGCTGTAACACCCGATTATTTTCTTTAAAGCCGACGAAAGTAGAAAAAGAAATAAAGTCCACAGTCGAGGGACCAAACTTACCAAAACGGGAGAAAGATTGGAAGAGTGGGGGATTAAGAGGGGAGGGCAGCCCACTCTCCTCCCCCATACTTAGAAATTCAGCCATAGAGAGAAGAGAGGGAAAAGGTGGTCTAAAGCTTCGGGTTTTCTTGGATTCAAGCGTAAAAGTTGAAGTGTAGCGGGTTGGATTGAAGCTCTACTCGACGGTGTTGTTTGTGTGAGTTCTAGGACCCCTCTTTTACACGTTTTCAACTGATTTAGGGCTGAAACACATAGTAAAACCCGTTTTTGAAGTGTGTGTGTTGAACCCGTATGTATGTGTTTGTGTGTGATGCGAGTGGAGTTTGTTTTCGGGCTTGTGTGTGCTTGAATGGTGTTGTGGTATGTGTTTCTAAGGTTTAGGATGATTGATTTGGGCTTAGAACGAGTTTGGGAGGGCTTGGAGGCCGAAAATCGAAGATTGGGTTCGGGATGAACTGCATTCTGCATCAGCTAGGGCTAGCGATCGAATGGCATGTGACTGAGGTTCATTCCCATGCGAATCGTGCGACTGGAGTCCATACGCTTGTGAGTCGTGCGACTGAGGGTCATTCGCATGGGGGGTCATGCGACTGAGGTCCATACGCCTAGGTCCATCCGCATTAGGTCCATTCGCATAGGTGTCCATCCACATTAGGTCCATTCGCATGGGATTCATCCGCATTGGGTCCATTCACACTGGGCCCATTCGCCTAGTGTTCATCCGCATGATGTTCAGTCGCCTAGGAGGCCATGCGACTGAAGGGTGCCCATACGCCCAAGTAGGGCTTGTGTACCCGAGGGAACATAGTTTATTTACTAACTTTCGGGGGAAAGTGAAGATGTAAGTTTTGATGTGGAAGGTTCCCTGGGGTTCATGTAGATGCCTTTGGAGGCCATAGAGGTTATGTTGGGCATGGATGATGATGATGTATTGTAACACCTCGAATTTTTATTTAAACGAAAGGAAAAGAATAGTAAATAGAGAGAATAGATAATGAGCACAAGTGGAAGGGGATAAAGTGTACAAAGTACAAAACCTTATTATTTTAAGGTTTAAAGGGGCATGGCCGCCCATCCCTTCTTCACCATCTCCATTCGACTGAAAGGAAGAAAGAAGAGAGAGAAAGCCCTCGGTTCTATAGAGAGAAAGAGGAAGAAGCAACTGCAAAGGTGAGTTTTCTCTTATATGAGCTCGGTTTCAGCTGGGTTTCGAGTTCTTGACCGAAGTTCTTGGTGTTTAGTGTTTGTTTTCGGGATTTAAGAGCTGAATTGAAGGTGGGTCTCGAACTTGAAGTGTGTTGCTCAAAGGCTGCTCAAGGTGAGTTTCTAGAACCCCTCTTTTACTGATTTTCAACTTGTTTGGGGCTATTATGCATATCAAGAAAATGTTTTCAAGTAAAACCGTGAGTTTCAGCCTATTGTTCGATGATGTTCTATGTATGTATGTTTTAGAGTTGGTTTATGGGTTAGTGTAGATGATTAGCATGTTTAGGTGCCTTAGTATGTTAGATATGTGCTTGGGTATTATTAGAATGATAATTGGGTGATGTTACTAGCATAAAAAACATTTCAGAATGTTCTGATGCGCATGAACAGTGGCCCATGCACCCAGCATGAGTCGGGGGTATTGCATGAGACGAGATAATGAGGTGAGCGACTTTGTGTTGCAACAGACTCGGATAGAGTTCAATCTCTGTGATTGACTCGAATGGGATATTTGTCGCGTATCCCGGTGAAAAAGGAAGTAAGAGAAAAGAAAGTAAAAGATAATGAGAAGTATGAACGATAATATGAATACGAAAGTAAATAAAAGAATGAAATAATGAAAGTATGAAGGAACGAAACGAATAAAGAACATAGATTTAGTATACGTATGTTGTATGACCACGAATGAATGTGAAGATAGTTTTTAAGGGAAATAAAGTATTTTATTATAAAAACTAGAACTCACTCAACATCATTGACTTTTGTATGCATGATAGTTGGCAGGTATTTTGTTGATGCTGAGGAGTTGCAGGCATAGATGCATAAGCTACTGAGAGCGTTTTGAGACTCGCATCCATATTTTGACATGTCATTGTATTCTGAGATGAAAACGAATGTTGTAAATGAATGAAATGACATGTTTTTAGTTATTAATGAAAGTTTTAAATTCCGCTGCAAAATAAATGTACGTTTTAAAATGTTTTATGTGCGATGAATGACCAACTCTGAGGTGCCCGGGAATGGGGCCTTACAAGTTGGTATTAGAGCCAAAGTTTAAGTGAAATGGGTAAATATTTTCAAAAGAAACCTAAACTTAAACTGAGAATGGGACTAAAAAGAAAAGGATGCCAGTCCTAGTAGCTAAATGCCTGCAAGTAAAGGTTTTATGTAAACATTTTATGTAAGCTAATGGTTAACAGTATTATGTGCGCATGTTATGTGGCTAGTGTGTTTTTATGTAGATTTAGATACTGATGTAGTCAGGATAGGAGATGCTTGGGGTGTGAAGAGTAAAATAAGTGGCTAATCACAACTGGCCACTGTAATTAGGGACTTACTATACTTGACATAATCCGAGTTATTACCTTGAATGACCATGTTAGTGTTTGAATCTTATAGTGATTAGAGAATGGCTGGAGGTAGATCATCTAAGGCCTTTAGGGGTGGAGCACAGGGAGGACGTGGCACTGAACCGCGTGTTACAAGGACTAGGGCTAGGGCTACTGAGAGGACACGTGACGGACCCGAGATGCAACACTACGACGGTGGTGATGAGAGCGCGAACTTGAGGGCCTCGGTGAATGAGGCAGTAGTAAAAGAGGTCCATCAAGTTATGCAGACGATTCTACCGTCTGTAGTGACCGAAGTGATTAAAGCTGTTAGGGAAGGCGAAAGGAAGGAGAGGAATGGGTCCTCGAGAAGGAGAGAGCAACCGGAGACCGAGATGGTTATCCCTACTGATGAGGAAGAGGAGCAAGAAGAGCGTGTGCCTGAGGTAGCACGAGGCTGTAATTATGGGGAATTCCAAAGGTGCAAGCCCCCTACCTTTGATGATAATGGAACTGTCGCTGCTGCTCACCGATGGGTGAGGGAGATAGAGGCTGTCCTTGAGATCAGCGAGTGCCGAGAGGACCAGAAGGTGAAGTTTGCCACTCACTTGTTTGTGGACTCGGCCTTATGCTGGTAGGACAACATAGTCCAGGCTGAGGGTACCAGGGAAATCGGAAGAATGAGGTGGAGTGAACTGAAAAAGTTGGTAATCGAAGAGTTTTGCCCTCATTGGGAATTGGACAAGATTGAGAGAGAGTTCTTACAGCTAGAGGCGGGAACGATGACACACCAGCAGTACACCACTAAGTTCAACGAGATGGCAAGGCTGGTGCCAGATCAGGTGACGCCTATGTCACGAAAGATTAAGAGATACATTCAAGGACTGTCGACAGACATCCGCAGACATTTGATCGCTACCCGACCAAGTACATTCAGATCAGTGGTTGTTTTAGCCGGGAGATTGTACGATGAGCGAGAGGTGATGGCGATAACGGACGAAGAGGAGGAGCGGTACCATGTTAACAATGGGGATGGAAGGCGAGGCAATGATGGTGGATTTGTTTCTGGAGGTGAGACATTTACGGTTGATGATCGGAAGAGGATAACAAGGGAGGGCGAGGTATGCAAGAAGTGTGGTAGAGGCCACGAAGGGGAGTGCAAGTGAGGACTGAATGTTTGTTTTCAGTGTGGAAAGGAGAGCCACAGAGCGAGGGACTGTCAAATGGCTAAATGCGACGACTGTGGCAAGACGGGACACATGAGCAAAGATTGCAAGAAGTCGAGGGCAGGATGCTCCGGTACGAGGAAGGAGAATAGAGGGTGAAGGCTAGAGCCTTGCTATGACCGGGAGGAGGCTAGATCAGACTCTGAGGTAACGTCAGGTACATTTTTGGTAATTTAGATTTATGCATCTATACTTTAATTGTGGCGCTAGTAGTAGTTTTGTTGCTGCTATCTTCTATGATGTTGCACAGTAGGAGTAGGAAGATCGATGAGCCCATCGATGTAAGAATTGCTATTAGTAAGTCCACCAGATTACCTGATACACTAAAGGATCACGCAATATAGTTGAGAGAGCGCTTTTTTTTTTCTGTTAGACCATCCCTAATAGACGTAGGTGGATAGATGTACACCTCTGGGTGAATTCAGTAACTTATGAGCAAGCACCGAGTGCTGCAAAAAAAGATGGATTGATTAACGGTGCCCGATAAGAGTTCGGTACCGACCTAAGACAATGGATTATGATGAAGGCTTCGACCAGGAAAGCGGATTGTTTGATTTAAAAATCGAGTAAAGCTAATACTAAAGTATAGAGGGTCATTCCCAGTTGTTGCTCAGGTAGGAGAAGTGACACATCGACTGGAGCTACCTGATGAGTTAAGTGGAATTCATCTGATATTCCATGCATCTCGTCTAAGAAAGTGTTCGATCGATGAGAATATGATCATGCCACTAGAGAACACTGAGATGGACAAAGTATTCAACTACGAGAAGCAATTGGTAGCCATTACTGATAAGGAGAAGAGAATGGGCTAAAGAGGATGATGGTCTCACTTATGCGGGTGCAGTGAAGCCTAAAGGGATCTAAGTCTAAGTGCAAGGTCAAGGAAGAGGTGAGACAGTGTTACCCGTAACTATTTGAGAAGCGACAGGTTTCGGGGACGAAACCTCTTTAAGGGGGTAGACTTGTAACACCCTGAATTTTTATTTAAACGAAAGGAAAAGAAAAGTAAATAGAGAGAATAGATAATGAGCACAAGTGGAAGGGGATAAAGTGTACAAAGTACAAAACCTTATTATTTTAAGGTTTAAAGGGGCATGGCCGCCCATCCCTTCTTCACTATCTCCATTCGGCTGACAGGAAGAAAGAAGAGAGAGAAAGCCCTCGGTTCTAGAGAGAGAAAGAGGAAGCAGCAGCTGCAAATGTGAGTTTTCTCTTATATGAGCTCGGTTTCAGCTGGATTTCGAGTTCTTGACCGAAGTTCTTGGTGTTTAGTGTTTGTTTTCGGGATTTAAGAGCTGAATTGAAGG
>BJCM01274658.1:0-20139 GCA_018326385.1 Flaveria bidentis | reverse complement strand
GATTTATGAGATAGGTAGCGGTTTGAAACGCATGTGACCAAAACTGTTGAGGAAGATTGGCATAGTGAAGGAGTGCAAGACCGGTTTCAACAACATGACGGTGGCGCCTTCCGGCAACACCGTTTTGTTCGGTTGTATGAGGTGGTGTTGTGTAATGAGAGATTCCATTTGAGTTGAGATAGGTTTTGAGACCAACGTATTCACCGCCATTGTCGGTGAATAGAGAAACGAGAGGTGTCTTGAAAAATCGTTCAACGAGCGATTTAAATTGTGGGAAGAGTGTAGAAACATCAGATTTTCGTTTCATGGGGTATAACCAAACATATTTGGAGAAGAAATCAACAAAGATGACATAGTAGTTGAACCCATCGATGGAGGTTGGTGCCGGTCCCCAAACATCCGAATAAATAAGTTCTAAAGGTTTGTGTACGATAAAAGAGTTTCGACCAAACGGAAGCTTATGACTTTTATTCAAAGAGCAAGATTTACAATGAAACGACTCGGGTGACACTTTATTACAATGTAGTCCTAATTTAGTAATTAAAGACTTAAACACTTGGTATGAAGGGTGCCCAAGAGTGTGGTGCCACGCGAGTAGTGATCTTGTTCCAGTTGCATTAATTTGAGGAGACGAAGGAAGTGGCCCATAGTAAACATCATTGACGTTCACTCCCCGCATGAGATGCGCCCCCGTGCGTAGGTCCTTAACCATGAAATACGATGGAAAAAATTCAACAGAAACACAGTTAGTGCGACATATTTTAGCAACGGAAACAAGGTGATTGCGTAAATGAGGGACAACAAGAACATCGTTTAAGAAAAGTGGTCGTGAGTTTGTGTGAATTTTTGTGTCGCCAATGTGTGTAATGGGAAGAGATTTACCATTGCCTAAGACAATCTCATCAGGGCCTCCGTATTCGGAAAGAACGGGCAACGAGTTTTGCGTTGGGGCGATATGACCGGACGCTCCGGTGTCCCACATCCATGATGGTGCCGACCCTGCAGTGGGATAAGCAGATGTATGGTTTACTGTTGGTGCCGAACCTGTAGGGCCTTGAATCGGGTAGTTGTAGTCACAGAAGGAAGCGGCGGCAGTCTCAGACCGGATTTTGCAGAGCAGTATGTATTGTTTCGGTTGGGGCGGTTTTGGTTTGGTGTGGAGGATTTGTCTCGGGTATTCCAGGAGGGACGGGATGGGTTGGATTTTTGATAGCGGAAATCGGGTTGTTGTTTGGGATAGTTTCGGGCAGGTTGGCGTTGGGTTTGATTGACAGTTGTGATTATAGGATCAGCGGAGGTGTCTTTAATGGTACGTTCATGGTCTAGTAATTTGTCAAAGAGTTGTGCAAAGGAGATTGTGGTATCTCGTGACTTCAGGGATTGTACGAGTCCGGCGAACTCTTCACCGAGTTGATTCATTGTGTGAATCACCAAGTCTTCTTCATCAATGGGACTCTGAGCGAGGGCTAATTCATCCGAAATTGATTTCATATCGTGTAGGAAATCAGTCACGGACCGAGAGCCTTTCGGGTTCTTGGATAGTTTGGACTTGAGGGATATGATTCGTGAGCGAGAACCGCTGGCGTAGCTAGCGTTTAAAGTGTCCCACGCTTGGCGAGCAGTGTCGGCAGCAGAGACAAGAGGCTGAATAGCGTCAGAACAGCTGCCAAGGAGCGCGCTGATGACCATTTGATCCTGCCGAAACCAAAGCATATAATCCGGGTTTGGGTTGGAGACATCTCCGGCCGTTATGGTTTTGGCCGGTGGTTCAGAACTTCCGGTGATATGGTGGTCGAGTTCGAGACCGATGAGGGTTGATAGGACTTGTTTACGCCAAGAGGGGAAGTTATTGGAGGTGAGCTTGATTGTGAAGTGAGTTCCGGCAGTGAGAGGAACGATTTGTTTGGGAGCCATGGTTGGGTTGTGGCTGAGGAAGTAGGGTTGCAGGTTTGTAAGTGGATGAAAAAAAAAAGGATGACTCGTGAGAGTAGATTCAGGCTCTTGATACCATATCAATTGTAGAGTGAAATGCTCAAAAGATGTATTTCTTATTAACCTCTAGGGAATATATACAGAATACAATCACCAATTGTGGAGAAGATTAAGCAATTGTTACAATAGACTATTGACCTATTAATGTGGTAAATCACTACCTAAAATAACAATCTGTGAAATAAATACAATAATACAAAATATAAATTATGTATTGTTAACAGAAATCAGTTTTCCAACATTTATTACAAAACTAAAACACCCGTATATAAATCATCAGCGTTTGTTCACATAATGCATCACACTTGTTATACTGCATACATAGAGTTTAATATGAATCAAAATCAAGATTGATAACAATAATAGTAGTATATTACCAAAATTTAATCATCATAATAAACATAAAAAACATGTATAATTACTGCTGTAACCCTATGTGATCTTATTTCTTTAAGAATTAAGAGTATCTTCTGTTTTTTAAGGGTTATGTTTTTGTCCTGACTTTGTCATTATTTCTACATTCAATTTTGCAAATTCTAAAAACATTGATTTTATCGTTAATACATTTGTATATTTAGCCTGGCATTAGGACAAACTTCATTGTAATTATATATTTATATGATGTCATGTTATGATAGAAAAATAATTCAACCCTCTTAAAAATAATACTGTGGTAGTGAAGAGGTATTGAAACTTATGAACAAAAATAATAACATTACAATTTGGGGAAAAACTGATCTATTGATCAAAGTACAAAAGTTGATCAAGATTTATATATTAATTTTTACACCTCAATCTAACCAACTTAGACAAAGTTTCTTGAGCAGCTAAAGTTTGAGCATGATTATGCCCAAGCATAACTGTTCTGATACTGATACAAACTCTACAAAGCTCTTCGCCATGATCGAAATAACCACCTCGCAAGAGCAGTATAGCTCTCGTCTCTAGCAATGTGGCCTTAAACAATGTCACATCTTGCCATACATACTCATCCATTCTCGGGTCAAAGTTTGAGTTTTTCTTCTTCTTCCAGCATAAAGATCCGTGGGAACAATCTTGTACCTGAGTCGCAAACGATTTCTCGACTTCTTCGAGCACATTTGTGCAGGTTTTCAACAGGTCCAGTGCTGAATTACATCTGGAGAACGTTGTGAATGCTGCGAGTGCTAACGGGAGAGCTGTTTTTTTGATGAATTGGACTGTTTGAAGAGGCTCAAGTTGGACTACTGGTGGGGTGGATTTGAACCCGAATACTGAGAATATAGAAGCCCAAAGATGGTTTGAGTTCAAGATTGGGTTTGCTATCTTTCTTGTGCTTTGGATTGTTGCTTGTGCTGCAAGTAACCCGCCTTTTCGTTTGGAAAAAAGTTGGGTTATAGGGTGAAACATGATGCAACATCCTGGTTGAGTGGTGCATCTTCTTGCAAGTCCTAGCTTGACCAGAACAAGAGCCGACTCGTGTTCTGTTTTCCATGATTTGCTGTCTATGAAACCAGAATGACAAAAGAAAGTTAAGTTTGCGTTTTTGGCCCATTTCTTGAACCTGTTTGTCTGTGGGCTCATGTGGCTAGCTGCTGCTGCTAGTAAAGTTGATGAAATGGGTGATGGAGCGAACCAAACGCCTGATAAAAGCATCCTCAATGCAAGGTGATTTTTGGTGCTATTTAAAAGATTAATGCAAAAGATCAAAACTTTGAGGAGAAAACGATTGTTTTCCCAAAATGGTTCATCAAACTGCGTTGTAGTATCATCTACAAGGATCTGGTTGATGGTTTGAAAGAGATCAGAGGGTGATATAGTAAGTGCGCATAGCAAAGAACCAACTACCCATAATCCGAAACTTGATCTGCCCAATCTCTCATCAAATTTCTTCAGAATTTCAACCACTTGAGGCGGGTATTCTTTCTTTCGTCTCACTGTTGTTAACATCATTGCATCAGATAGCGGTAGTGGTTGAAGTTGCATTGTTTCAAAACTCATTACTTTATGAAGTCTAGTTGTTATAATAACATGGGTCGACCCGGTGTTTCTTGGTATCAAATCATGAAAATCCTTCCCTTCCCACCATTCCTTTTCTGTTTCAAGATTATCTATGATTAACAAATATGGCATATCGCGAAACAACTCATGTTTTATCCTCTTAAACGCGTCTGTTTCTTGTTCATCAAAGCTCCTGATCCTACCTCTGTCTTTCTCAGCATCAGCACTCACATCTATCCCAAGATTTAACGACGAATTCAGCAAATTCTGTCTTAAATACCGACCTTCTCCGCCTACCCAAATCACCATCTTGTACCTCTGCGAATATCTGTGAGCATATTCCAATGCTACCTCTGTCTTCCCCATTCCAGATCCACCATTGATGCACAGAACACTACTCTTCACTTTCATGAATTTAGACCTTTTCGCCAGTCCTTCAATCGCGCTTTCATCTTCTTGAAGATCCACTGATCCGAAGAAAACCGCTTCAATTTCTGCAAGTTCTTCTTCCCTACCAACGAAAAATCTATTCCTACAAAATGGGATTTCATCATGATCTTCATTTTCTTTATCTGCAACACTTTTTCTCCCAAGTTTCCCCCTCAAGATCCCTGCAGCTTTAATCACACACCTTCTCCAATTTCCCCCAATCGCTTCCAGTTTAAATTCATTACATTTCGCCAACCATTCGATTGCCTCTTTGCAATCTTTAACATCTGTAATCCGATCAACAACATCAGTAACTTCATTCAAACTAGTTTCAAAGAACAAAGGGATCAGATTCTTCTTCTGAGCAAAAACCCTAATCTCCTCATTAGTGAGATAATTCAAAAGACTGTATTTTGTCACAATCACAATCCCAAATGCGACTGAACAAATCACACGATCAGCAACCTCGTGGCTTTGAGAATCTGCGTATTTTGATCTGTCTGCAACAAAGCAAGAAACACCCTGAAGTTCAAGCTCCGATTTGACCCATTTGCAGAACCGAATTAAGTTCGGATCTTGACCGTGAAACCCTATGTATACATCACAGCTCCGTAGTTTGACACTCGTCGCCGGCGAAACAGACCCTTTTGTGGCGGAGATCCGAGGTACAGGAAACGAGAATGAGATACGAGGTACTGTGAGCATTGTGGTGTCGGAAAAATCGTATTTTTCCGATGGGGGTGTGTGGGAAGTGGTCGGAATGTCGTCGGAGTGAGGGGATAGTGTGGTGGGTGTGGTGGTGGTGGTGGTGGTTGTGGTGGTGGCGGAGGATGGTGGATTTGGGTCATCTCCGGTGGCTCTTGGAGATATGTATGGAGACTGTAGTGCAGAATAAAAGGTTGCAGATGATGGAGAGTTGTTAAAGGTTTCATTTTTAGGGTTATGTGTTGAATTTGATATCTTGATGGTGAGGTTCACCACTGAATCAACGGTTGAGATCCCATTACAAATGATCTTAGATGAGTGTTGTGATTGTTGTTCTTCATTCATGTTCACAGATGAACATCAAACTTCAGAAGTTTTTATAAAAAAGTAAAAAGATTTGAAGCTGTTTTTGTGATTGAAATTTGAAACTGAATCAGTGGCATGATGGGCATGAAGAAAGATGTTTAGATACATGTGAACAATGCATCATGGTGGTCCATTCTTCAGTCAGAAATACTGCAATACAACACCATACTTTTCACTGTTCACTGATGTGCAGAAATCAACAGTTTCTTGACATCACATACGTGTAAGTTTATCAGGTGGCAAGAAGTTGAGATTATAAGAGTACTACCTGACAAGCTGAAGGTACAACTCAATCTTGAACAATCTTGTGTTCATGTACATCAAAGAATCATCACCTTTGAATCAATTCAGATCTCTTTCTCTCTCTCTCTCTTTGAACATGGTTGCATATGAGTGTGGGGATAGATCCAAAAAGGTTTTAATATAGAATATAGATATAGAAGTGGCATAAAAACAGCTGCAATGGTGTTGCAAAACATAAACTATTGATGCAGGATATTATTTTCTTTGTGATGAGACGATCTGTTTCGTTTGGTTTACTTTTTATACCTTTTAAAAGAGTGTTATTATACGTACACCACCTCTAATTGTCATGTAATTCGTATAACTTTTGTTGGCGGTATGCACTGTAAATTTCAAGAATTTAAACGTATAATATCTTAGATTTTGTGAATTGAATGAAATTAAAGATTGGGTCTTGGTTTCCTTTGCATTGAATGGCTATAGCCATCAAGATGCTGTGAAATGTAAGTTATAGGAAGGGCTAGCTTGCTGGTTTTGGGCACACATATATTAATGGTAAAGTGATTGAGTTTTTTGAGTTATTGTATTTTTTGTTTTTCTTTTCTTCAAAATATATGAAAATTATGTATAATATTAATTAGCAAGTGATTTGTGCATATAAGTGGTATACATCATATTTATCAAATGATTTTTTGTTTTAGAGTGTTATTTCATGTGTTTTTTTGGGTTGTATCTATTTTTTGTTTTTTATTAAATATTTAATTTTTTTATTTAACTTAATGCTTTTATATATTTATAACTTAAGCCCAATACACTTTTTATTTTCAACTTTGGTCCTATATATTTTATATATTATCAATTTTAGTTTACGTATCGGTATAAAATTTTGGGAGTTAACATGACACAACGTGCGCATGTGATTCAACGTTTTTATGCTTACTTTTTATTTAACGGCTCCATCGCAACGCGCTGGTCCTATATCGGTTACTTATTATTTCATATGTTTTACATTTCGCTTGCATGCTACAACTTTTTTACGTCTACTTTCGTTCATTATATTTTTTGGTTTTTATGCGTTTTGCCTGCGTGGTTCATCGATCTAATTTTTTTAATACGATTTTTTTCGGTGTTGGTGGTTACTGATGGTAGTGTGTCATTGTTGTTATTTAGTATGGTTTTACGCCCCTGCAACTCAGGGGTATAATACTAGTTTTATATAAGTTGTATATAATCAAACAGTTTTGATAAACAATATATAAACTCTGAAAAAAAACTACAATTGTTTAAGAGTTCTTGTTCTAGCATACTGTAGTTTTTTTTTAAATTAACATGCATAATAAGTTAAAGGGCAATCTTGAGATTTGAGAATATGTCTGCTCTAACATGGTGGTCACTATCTGCAAAAAATACATCCAAATGATTTTGAAAAAAGATAAAAAAAAATAAAAATCATGTCAAACTGATCAGACCTTATATAGGGGTACCTTCTACATAATATTTACGAACATTTGATGTGTAAGAATATTGTGTCGACAAGTTCTGTGTGGACCTATTTGGAATAATGATAAGAGCAACAATGTTTTTTGGTAGTAATATGCAACCATGTTCTTTCAATAATGATATGATTATGCACATCTGGAAAGAAGATAGTCTCCCCACTTTTAACAACTTTACATGTGTTTTGATCTTTTGTATAAAGACATTGTAATTATGGTCACTCTAGCACAATAGTAAATTTTCAATGAGTTGTTACGGAACAAACGGAAAAATTAACCCAAAAAACTAGTTTGATGGATGAGGGAACATATTTGACTATAAACCTCATGTCAACTGTCGATAAGATCGATGTGGGGACAAATTTCATACCTTGTAATGATTTCGGTCCATAACATCAATGAAAAGCGTTCCAAAGTCATGATGATCGGAAGCTTATGATCTTGTTGATAATGAATATCAACTAATTTTAGTAGCCATGACAATATGGTTTGAAAGGATCATAATAGTTTAACGTGTTGAAAACAATAAAAAACCATGTATACAAATGAATGAAACATGATAAAACATAAAGATGTAACATAAAGTAATATTTGTCAAACTGGTAAAAGAAAAGAATATCATAGTATGTTAGAAAACAACAATGGAAATTTCTGTGTTAAATATTTCATGAAATTTAACAAATTGTGATAGGAGTTTGATAGTATGTTTCAAGTAGGAAAACAAACTAGAGAGAGCTTGTTCTTAATGAATTGGACCATAGTATGAAGAGTCATCTTGATTTTTTTGTTTTTCCCTTAATTTTTTCCCTAATAAATGAACCAAAATGTTCACCTTATTGTCACACTAAAAGAAAAAGAACACGTTTACATTGAAATGATTTTATTTTGATGATAATACACTAAAGTAGCGTTTCATATGTAAGAATAAAAAACAAAATGAAATTAACCGTTAAGAGCGAATGAATAAAGACATGTTTGGTTGATGGAGTTAATGAAATTAACTATTACGTAATTGATTTCATTTTCTAAAATTCATTTCATCTACTCCTTTTTTTTCATTTCATCTTTTCTTTCATCACTACTCACCAACACCAGTCACTCACCCACCACAACAACCACCACCGACCACCAAGATCGTTCGTCACCAGCAACAACCACTGGCCACCACTATCCCGGGAACACCATCATCGGATACCGCCCCTGCCGCCGGAAAACACCGAAGGGCACCACCACCGGCCACTGTCGGCGCTAGAAACCACGGCCGTCAGAAACTACCGCCAACCACCTCCGCCAAAAACCACCTTCGGGGCACCGTCCCTGCCACCAGAAACTACAACTGGCCATCGCCACCGCTGAAAACCACCTCCAAAGGCCACCACCGCCATCGGAAACCACCACCGCAAGAAACCACATCCGAAGGCCACCACCGCCACCGAGAACCACCAGCGTAAGAAAACCACCTTCGAAAGCCACCACCGCCAGCCACCATCACCGCCGGAAACCACCGCCGGGCACCACCACCGCTCATCATTTCCATCATAACTCCTTTCACATTTCATTAATTTGTTTTTTATAACTAACAAACACCACAAAGTAATGATTCATTTATTACTAAAGGGTAATTAAACAATACAATGAAATGTAATGATTAATTTCATTCTCTCATCCATTTTATTCTCTCATTCATTCCATTCATTCGTCTATTCCATTACCCCATAAAAAACAATATAACTAATTATAGTTTAGTGATCAAACATCAGCTAACTAAGCAACATTGTATTAGTCGAAGACATTTGTGTTCTAAGTAAACGAGACTAATGTCCAGGCTCATGGAACATCACAGCCCTTGTTTTCATATTAACGTATAACATTCGATTGATCAACACTGCATTAGATGGAAAGATAACATGTCAGAGCAAAAACTCGACGTGGCACCCCAACATCGCTACCAGTCACCATTTCATACCTTGCGGCGTTATCTCCCAACGTGTTCTCATCGTGGTCTGCTTTCAAAAACCGATCGCTTGAACGCCTAGTTTTGCATGATATGGTATGTCATGAGTCTCCTTCAAATAAGAATGTATGATGTAGTATGATATGATTTAACATGCCGTATGTCACGTGACATCCAGCATTACGGTTATCCTCTGTGCGCTGGCGCACCACACCACCGCTGTAACCACTCCACATCCAATTATTATTTATTTATTCACAATAACTACTCAAATTTTCTTTCTTCTGTTCTTCCAAGAAATTTTCATGGCTTCAAGTTGCATATCCATACGCAATTTAGGGTTCAAGTTCTTCCAATTCGATCTCCACGAGTCAACATCAATTTCCCCAAATTAACATCCACACATCTCATCATGGATTATAAGGTACCTTCAATTCTCCCACTTTCAATTTACACTTCATCTGTAATTCAATTAAGTGTTCATTCGAATTGGGTCAACACCAATTTCCAATTCGATGTTCAATTTCCTTAATTCGATTTGAAAGAGAGATCATTGTTGTTTTTGTATCGAGTTTAGTCCGAATTTGTCATCCGTCAATTAAGGTTTTCGGTGATATTTGTTGTTCGTATCGATTTGTGCATAAACAGTAGAATTGATTAATTTAGTGATTTGGGTTTAGAAAGTGAGTTTTTTGTACTGCAATCAATGGGTGATCACCAAGGAGAAAGTGGAACTAAATTGAATATTAATGGCGCTTATCGTGTTAAAGATAGTGATGATAAGGTGCTTGATGAAATCAATACTGAGGGCACTGCAGTTGTTTCATCTTCTGTAACTGTGGTGTTTGTTGAAGCCAATGGATCGTCACTTCCTGTTGTTGATAAAATACGGGGGTTGAGAAAATGGCGAAGGATGGGAAGTTGCTATGAAAACACGAGGTTTCAGGTCTTCTGCTGCGGGTAGTGATTCGAGAAGGCGTAATGAATTGAGTGATTTGAATGGGGAGAGTTCGGTTTTAGTTGATGTTCATTAGAGAAATGGTGGAATTGGACCGGGGAAGAAGGCTCGGGGGGTTGTAACTGAGGAGGAAAACTTGAATTCTGCCATGGGGATAATGGGACCTGACTCTCGAAGGTCCGACTTTGTGTTTGTGCAGGGTGGTGACACTGCAGCGAGCGAAGGTAGAGAGAGTGGCATGTTTGCAAGACACGAAGAAGAATCTAGTGATAATAAAGTTGTAAACGAAGAAGCACAAGTTACATTCGTTAGAAGTGATGCTGAATCTGTTGATGTTTCACTAGCAGCTGATGACATTTGGAAAGACGAAGGATCAGTGGAACATGATCCTCTTGTAGAATCTATCAAAGAACTCCATTTTGCTCAAGAGGAATTTGAGAAAGGTAGCTTCTTGACCCCTGTGTTTCACTTCAGTAATTCGGTTTATGTGTTAATTTTGTCTGTTTGTAATCTGCAGAAGTGCAGAATTGGAGGGATGTTGGAAAAGACGGTCCATTAATCTTTAATAATCTGATGCGTGGAGTTCTTGAACTCAAGGATGCCAAGATTTTGGAACTGGAAAGAGTTGTAAGTTCTGCAGGCATCACCACTAAGCTTGAGGATTGCTTGATGAAAATAATCCAAGCTGATGTGGAACATGTAGTTATAACTACAACAACTAAAAGATTAACCGAAGGACCATTACGCGAAGTCAAACATAATTTACAACACAAGAACATATCATCGCAAGACTTGCAGGCGATAAAGATGGAAGATTGGAGTTTGGAGACAGGTGAAACTATAAAGAAACTGCAGAATAGAGTTTGTAGATTTACTTCATGTTTTATAATCCAGTTGATATTATTGCTTGTAACCCTTTACCTGAAATTCTCCCCTCAAACTTTGGAGGTTGTTCCCACTTAAGTTATAACCACTGCCCTATTGTAAATTCAACATGCTATTGTGTTTATTAATTTACTTATGTGTAATTTGAGGTAAAAAGTGAAACTTTGAACAATTGCAAGGAGGCAGATGTTTATCAATGCATCACCCTTTCACGTATACCAGTAAAAAGTCTAGAATAAGACTTACTGCTATCCGCTAGAGACTAGCAGTGGGTGGAGTATTACATTGACGTAAGGATGTTCATGAACTTGACATTACACCATGTGACCGACTTGAGTGAGCTAAATTTTGCTCTATTTTGTACTAAAAGTATTTATAGAAATGGAAAGCTTATAGTGCCTTCAAAGAAAAGTCATGAGCAGGAAAAACACTTGCAATTCTTAATGGTCTTCTTTGAGGCTCCTAATTTTCCTTTAAAGAGACTTATACTACCAGATGGGGTTCTTATTTTCTCTCATGCTATAAATAAAACAACTGATAGAAATACCATTTCATCCACTAATTAGACTTTTTAAATTTCACGTTATTTACATGTTTGTCACTTGTCCCTTTCTTCCATAGATAAAGTGAGATCAACAAAAGTGAGTAAATGAGTAATTCAACAGGTTCTCATGTTTTTCAGCTTTCTATTGGAACTCTAATATATATAAGATCTAGTCAAATAAGAAGTGTATTTTTTCTACTAAAAATTTAAGACTTTGATCAAATCAATTCAATGGTTAAGACTAATACAATCGTAATTTCATAATTTATTGGAAGTCATTAATGGGCTTATACAAAGTTATTTATGTGAATGATTCGTCTAGCCTTGTATCCCATATAGGATACACTTGTATGTTATAGTGAGGATGCACGTCAGCACGTGTTGATAAGATTAAAGACGCTTTTAGAAGTATCGTTTTAATGGTTTGAATACACCATTAGGGTAAACGGAGTGTAACCATCTCTCTCGTTGAGAAGCACCTTCCCGCCACCATCCCTAACAAGTCGGAATGGTGTTCCTGCATCAATATCCAACAACATCTAACCCGCAACATTTTTCCTTCAATATTTTTTATTCAATTCAATGAAGACAACGCATACCTAAATTCATAGGGGATGGGGCGGTGTTCCCACCATGGTAAACATCGTCATCTTTCATCCACTTTTCATGTGATCTGCCTACACGGCTACACTTATGACCACATAGTTTGGTCATGTGTCATTCTTGAACAGTTTGATTGTTCTTTTATAACTAGTTTATACACACAATTGTAACTAATTTAATCGATCATCTAATTGGTTTAAATGCATCCTAGTAACAAGTTTAGACACACAATAGTATATAAAAGTTATATTTGAGTTTAAAAAGTGGATGTAACAAATTTAAGCCAAAAGATCAACATTATTGTTTCATTTATTTTCAACTTTTCTAGTACTTACAACCATGCCATTTCTTGAATCTTAAGCATTAAGATATATAGCGTGATTAATAGTTAACATAACATAATACTCATGGAAAATCCACTTTCTATTCAATTCTTGCTATGTATATTGATTGGACGTATACGTTACTTATAATAAGTGGTTAACTATGTGGATCGTTGAAATGGAGTACCATCTCGTAAATCTCTTCAATTGATAATGGGTATGCTTTTTTTATAACTTTAATAGAAGGTATGTATAGTGGAGACCTTTGTAATCACCATGTCATCATACTATTAAATTCCAAAAAGGTAACCTATGATTCTTTTTTAACAAATTAATTAATTGAGACCAAATCAACGCGTCATTTTGTAAATGTCTTGTGTAAAAAATACTAAAAAGATTTCTTGGAATATTTGTTAAAAGAATTTATATGATTAGAGATTTTTGATATAATCATCTCTTCAAGATTTGAGTATTGCAAGAATAAATAATCAATTTTAGAGTGATGCTCTAACCCATAGACTCATGGGTGATGTTCTTAATCTTAAAGTCATGACTCATGTTAAAACAAGCTTTTTTTTCAAGTTGGGAAAACTTGAGATCACTTTTGTAATTTGCTCTCGCACACAAGAAGAATGACTTTTTTGCTTTGACTTTTTCCAAATCAAGACTTCTTCCACTGTCACTACCCCACCCCCACCCCCACCCCACCTTTTGGGTTAGTTACCTCACAACTTCCAACTAGATTTCCTACTTACATTCACCAATTATTTATTATTATCTACCTTTCAACAATATTATTATATTAAACTTTCACTTGTTCATCTATCATCTTAAACAAGTTCAAATTCCAATCTTTTAACAATATACTAGCATATGACAAAACAAGTGTTTGTTAAACGTACACTCGTTTTCACACACCCTTTATAAGCTATCTCTTACCCAACCGTTCAAACTTTAGTACTAAAAACACATTGATCATCAGAAAACGTTTGACTAAACGATATTTTAATACGCCTGTATCTGAATGTGTATAGATGTTTTTATACAAATGAAACACATTGATAACCACAAGATCTTTGCAGAAAGTTGTAATCAAAATCACAGAACCTGAGACAGCTATTGATTGATTGATTTGATAAAAACACAGATGAACTGCAATATATTCCTAGTACATATGCATGTACATCACATATGACCCCTGCTTACATCATCTTATATCACCACCACCACCCATAAAAACCCACAAAAAGGGCATTTTGGAACTTTCCATTCACCCATGCCACGACTCATGCATGTCATCACCACCATCATCATCATCATCATCATCAACTTTACCAAGAACAAAATTCAACACAAAAACACCATCCACAAGGTAAAAAGTTCAACAAAAAAACAGAGATTAATCGTCTAATTGTAATCAAAAAGCTTGTAAAATCACCAAAAGAAGCTAATTAACTAACCCATGTTTGAGTTGTATGATGAAGAAGCATACCCATATACATTTTCAACTTCGTCTTCTTCCATCATCATCGGAGGAACCTCATTCAGGTCAAAGTCAAGAACTTTCCGGCCACTCTCCGCCGGACTACCGTCTTCTCCGGTGATCTGACTCGCCGGAGCATTTGCTCCGGTGGGTCCACTCCAATGACACCTCTTGTGACCACCTAAAGCTTGACCTGTTGCAAAACTCTTGTCGCAAATCTTGCATTGATGTACACTACTGTTGTTACTACTACTTGCACCTTCAAATTCACAATCTTTCACCGAATTCTCACCGGATTGATTCATTAATAAGCTCTCGTAATCATCTGATGTAACTTTTGATTTGTTGTGGCTTGATCTGTGCCCACCGAGTGCTTGATGAGTGGTGAAACTTTTGTTGCAGATGGTGCATTTGTATTTACACTCAGTTACAAGTGGTTGTTCTAACTCCATCATCAGCTTCATCTTCTTCCTCCTCTTGATCTTCTTACATCTGTTACTGATCAACAACTGTTCATCTGTGATCACACCTTCATCGATTTTATTATCTGTAATCGTCACTGAATCACTGTAATCAGAACCCTCAGTCACCTCCACATTCAACTGCGGTGGTGTAACGCCGGACTCCGCCGTTGAACCACCGCCATTAGCTAAACTCATTAGCTCCTCCACCGCCACCAACAAACCCTCATCATCATCATCATCATTATCATCATTATTATTATCAGGTAATTTCTTCAACGATTTACGCCCTCTACGATCAGTAACCGACCACCCACGTAAAAACTTTGTCAAATCCCCCGCCTGATCACCACCATCATCCGCCACCGTACGACGGCGTACGGTGGCGGAGACGGTGGTGGTGTGGGTGTTCGGAGGTGGTAGAATCCCCCGCCAAACACGTTCAGGGTGACATCTCATATGCCCAAATAACGATTTCATCGATGGGAAAGATTTCCCACATTGAGAGCATGTGGGTTTACCTTCATCGTTCACACTGTTCATATAATAGGGCACTTTTCTTTGCTGTTTGTCACCATTGTTAAAGTTCATCCCTTTTGCAGGTTTCAGAAACCTAGGGTTTTTGCTAGCAGATTGAACATGAACCCTCATGTGACCACCCAAAGCTTTCTTTGAGCTGAACTCCTTCCCACATTCCAAACAAACCCTCTTTTCTTCTTCCACTGATCTTCCGATCATCTCCTCCGGCGAGCTTCCACCTTGCACCGCCGGAGGCGGCGGCGGGAGCTGCGGAATCTTGAGTTTAATCACCATCTTACCCTCAATCGACGGCGATCCGATGATCATGTTATTGATCATATCATTATTCCCTTCGTCATCCCACTCATCCCCAACAGTTTTCTCCATCGATCTATCGATTGATTGATGAATCAAGAAGTGATCAACAAACAGTGGTCAGGTGTAGAAGAGACGTTACAAAGAAGATTGGGTTGAATTGAATTGAATAAACCCTAAAGAAGAAAGAAGAAACAGAAGTGTGATGATGTTTTGGTGATTGAAGAAGTTAAAGAATCAGCTGAAAAAGAAGAAATTAAGAAGTTATGTTGAATAGAGTATCACGATCGCACTCCTCCGCTTTCTTACGATTTCTCAGCGACTCTCTCTCTATATATCTCTCACACGCAGTTACACCCACAATTAACAACACTTTTATCTCTCTATATAACGAGGAGATATATATACATGATGATATTTATTATTATTATTATTATCATCTTTTTTTTTTGTTATTATAAAATATAATGGCTTGACTTACAAGCTGAAAAGGCCAAAATATAAGCATTTTAGTTTTAGAGTTTTAGCCCCTTGAAACATGTCCTTGTAGGGATTTAGCTACTTTTTAAATTTTGAAGTGGTAAGTTTCAAGACTACAATCTCAATTTCCACATTTGTTGCCCATTAACGGGTCTATCTTTTCTTATATGTTTTCCTTCAAAGATGGAGTGGTTTATCTTTTTCTAACAAAAGTAAATGTGATTTTGACTAGTTTTAATTTTAGTGTTTTCACGTTTCATCAGACCAAGACTAGGAACGGATGTCTAAACGGCCAATCTGGTTATATGGGTTTAAGTCGTATCTATTTTAACCAATTGAATCGATGAACCGGAAACAAGATTACAATTTCTTTTGTTTTCTCATTCTAAATTTTATTTATTCGTATATTAAGTCAGTGTTCACATTTTGCTTAGTTAAATTTTAAAATTACACATCCATATTAAACATAAGATATTTTCTTGGTATATGTGTAGAGCTTAGATTTTTATAATTATAATGATATTATCTATTTTTTAGATCAGGTCCGACTAGTGAACCTGTAAAACAATTGACATTCAATTTTGTTCTTAAAACATCATATAATGAGATAAAAAAGACTCAATAACAATAAATGTGTTATATTATAATTATTAAGAGAAAAGTAGCGCATGGTACATATGTCCAAAAAAAGGAACGACCCTCAACAAAGGACACGTCACACGTGTGCATGAAACCGACATGTAATTTGATAGAGTATAGCCAAGGACCTCGTGATCTAATAGTTCTAAGGAAGATGTGAGAAGCTTTGCTTCTTTAGAAGGTCATGTGTTCAATCCTTGACATAAACAAATAATTACTAACTTGATGTTACTAATCTACTAACCACTAACTTGTCGTTCAAATAAAAAATTAATAGAGTATACCATAAGAGCATAAACATATCTCTAAGGTAGTCGAGAAAATTATCATGTAGATTCAAAAGGGTTCGTCCTCACAAAAAGGGTCATATGCTGCGATCAAGATTGGGTGTTTGTTTACCAAAAATACAAGTATATGCTAAGTCATAAGACCGTGTATAATAAGGGTTTACATCCACCGATGCCGAAAGGTCATAAAAGTTAGCAACCTGATGATAGGGGAGCTCCGAGCCAACGCCCATTAAAGACGGTCTTATTTATAACGGTCCTAAGGTAACAAAATTCCCTGTGAGCTAAGTTCTGATCCACACGAAAGACGTAGGATGAAGAGCGAGGCTGGATGGAATTAACTTGAAGGTTACTAATGACTTGTATGCTTATAACAATTTGCTTATTCGGATTCGTATATACTCTTTAAATATAAATGATACATAATCGAAGAAGTAGTTATAGTTGCCTGAATTTTCGAACTCTTGTTGTAAATTTGTAATTGACGCATGATTATCTGGAATGGTTTTAATTTCGGTCAAGATTCTTTACCCTTGAAGTCAAACTTCCAGTGGAATTCAAGTTCATTTTTAATTTAATAGTTATCTCAAGATAATATCTCAAGATCAATGATTCAAAACTATTTTTGATCTATTCTCTTCTTCGTTTTTCATAGTTTCATATTTTAATTTAATCTAATTTAGTGTAATGGAATTTTTACAGTGAGTTTAAGAAAAAGAAGCTAGTTATGTCGAAAATATATATTCTTTTAATTCTATATGTTAATCTTTTGTTATGAAAGTTTATTGAACCAAAAATTGTATTCCTTTTCTATAATCGAGTTTTGTAGTTGTGATTTCTAATCCTACTCCAATGCTTAACCTAATTAACCGACTCAACAATTAACTTGTAAACATTAGATATTTAAATAATACAAGACTCATAATTAGACTAAAAAACCTCCTTAAAAACCTCCTAAGATCCGCCCAAATTTTCTAATGTTTTCTCAACCAAATCTTTCACATGTGAACCCAATTAGGATGAATCCCTTCATATTCAAGTTTTATTAGTACTTTTATAAATTACTTGTAAGGTCATTACGTTTAAGTGAAAAATACTTGAAAAAGATGCCAAGAAACAATGAGACTTGCAAAAATATGGCCAGTAGAATTTCACTAAATTGGACAAATTGATGTAGTTTTTGATGGCATCCACTCTTCGAATCATCAAAACCAAACTATATAAAAGCTAGCTTGTTTTTGGAATAATAAAATAGAGTAAAGGCTCATTCACTAAATTGGATAAATTGATGTGGTTTTCTCCTCTTAGTTTTTGTTTAAGTAGTCTATAATTGATCTTTGTAACTTTAGTTTAGTGCCTTACAACTTGACTGTTAAATCGTGTTTATTGAATGAAAAAATATTTAAGTTCATTTATTATGTAAGAATTTTATTTCATTATTTATCTATGGTGAATCACTTTATAAAAATTAATTTTATAAATATATATTTTAGCAGTAAAAATGAATCAATTAGAAAAAACACATTGATATGACGAAGCAAATACAACATAACCTACTACAAGAGAAAATTTACAAAGCATGTTACACCATTTTAAATTTTCTATAATTTGAAATTTTGACTTGTTTTCCATCCATAAGAATGAGTTCACTTTAATATTATCAGTGTCTTAAAAACTAATGATGTTATTTTGTTGAAGAGTTTCTGATTCTGATAATGGTATGGAAACCAATAAGTTGTTATTAGTATCATCGCCTTGTATTTTTAAGCGAGAAAAAATGTGTAAATGGTAAGGATATCGAGCGTATAAATGGACATAAATAAATAAAAAAAACCCAAATACGTCAAGAATATTTTTTGTTCATTCCAAACAGGTTTTGATCTTTCAGATCACCCTATTGATGTTAACTATCATGAATGTAGTCTTTTTGCATTCAAAGGTTATGTTATTAATTATTGTTGATATTATTTTTTATTTAAACTAAAGTAATAAATTGGAAATTTATGGGGCATAAGAAGTTACAAAAACCTCATTAAATATATATGGTATTAAACTAATAACTTTCCTACGGATGCTTTTACCATAAGTAGTCTTAAAAGCTTCATAAATCTTTTTGCGTGTATATTTATATATAAATTTAACTAATTAATATATCAAATACAAACATTAGCAATAATATTTATATATTGAACCTCTAAAACATTTCTTAATAGAAAAAACATAAATCAAAATCAAACTATTAAAAACAAACGAGGAAAACAAAAAGGATAGTTTTTTTAATGACGAGCCGGTAACGTTAAAAGTTTAAAGCCCCTCTTAGGAAAAAACTCTTTTATATAGTTTTATTTTTAGTTTTTTATATATATATGCATGGAAAATAGCTAGAAAAAAATTACTTCTACATAAATATATCTTCTAATTGGAATAAATAAAAGATGGACATCAAAATTATTATTCTATGAGGAAACATGCAAACATATGAAAAGTTATTATGTTTTTCAAGATTGTCATGTGAAGAGAGTAATGAAGAAATTATTATTTGCATTTTGTATGTTCGATCAGAACCACAAAAAGCAGTTCAAAACTTTGGATATCATGTGATATGGGATTTTTCTTTTTGTAGTTGCACTTAATTTTCGTTTATTTAAAGCTTGAATTCTCCGTTAAGATAATAAAAATGAAACGTAGAGTTATGGGACACTTCTTAATTAACAACCTTAGTCTTATACTCAAATTAAAATTATATCTCATGTCCATTAAATATTTGTTATTCATCACCGAAGTTTACAGTTATATGTATTACCTAGTATTAGTAAGTTCATACATTACACAAATTAAATAAATAAAATATTTAATAAATTGAAAATTTATTAATTATAAAATAATATTTTAATATAAGATATGATTGAAAATTTCCTTATTCTAAATAGAATGAAAATTGTGTTTCAAAACAAACATTTTTTTTAATTCTTATTATAACTTTCAATTTTAATTATTTTTTGTTTACAAAAATTTTACTCATTAAAAATACCAATTTTGAAAAAATTGTATTTTTAAAAAGGTTTGATTTTTTAAGAAAATTTCTTATTTTATAAAAAAATGTATCTTTAAAAAAAGTAACATTAATAAAAAGATCTTTTTCTTAAGGGGAGGGTTCAAATGAGAACCATTTTTGTGAGAACTCTAGAAACCAATCACAGGCACTCATTTTTTATCACATGCAAATCACATATCATTTCCCATTTTTATTTTAAACGTTCGTAACTTTTTTTCACGACATCATTTATTCAAAAAAAAATTCACCATAAAATTCAGTATTTTTTTATCTTTCCAACGCCTACCATATTGATATACTTTTTTAAAAAAAATCGTACATCCGTTGTTTACATATGTGTAAATCTAGTTATACACATGTGTAGTACTGGATTTACACATGTGTAAATCCGATATTACACATGTGTAAAACAAATTTCGTTA
>BJCM01274651.1:0-42284 GCA_018326385.1 Flaveria bidentis | reverse complement strand
TTTCTAAATCAACATGAAAACATGATAATCAACATGCCTAGTTAATACATGAGCTCTTGTATGGATTTAAGTGGACAATATACTTGCAATCAGAACTTTGTTCAGGTATCAATTTAACAACCTAACTCATCAAGATGAGGCTTAGTATTATAGTATGATCCCATCATATGTGTATATATGTCTGATCATTTTAATACAGTTACAAATCATGTTATTCCTCTTAAAGAAATTTCTGATAAATGCTTAAATTCACCATTAATCACAAATTTAGGGGGAGTAGAATACATGAAGTTAAGTTCTTCAATCAGCAGCATTGTCTATCTCATTATCAATTTGAAGGAATTGGAATTTGAGCATCATCTCAGCTTCTGGATACATGAAAATTTTCTCAAAATCATTTTAAGCTTTCTTGTGCTAAATTGCCATGTATACAAAGCCTACAAGGTCCTAAAGCAATAAATGGTTCTAACCAATGGACTTGGACCATACAAACAACAATATTTCTCTGCATTGTGCTATCTTAAGCATCAGCAGAAGCTACAGTGCTATATTAGGCATCAGCAGAAGCTACAATGTGGAAATCTTAAATGTTTATCCGTAGATTGGTAAACTACGGATGAACAAAGATCAACAAATGTAATTTAACTTTAAATGTTCATCAGCAGATGTTGTTGATCCGTAGATATTCTGCGGAAGAATACGTTGAGGGCCCCACTTAATTAATGAGATAAATAAATGTGTCTGAGAGTATAAATAATGTGGTTTGACCTCTCAAATTCATTTTCGTTTTTTCAGCTCACTTTTCAGACCTAAAAAAACCACTCTCAATAAACGTTTTCCCACTTTCTCAGTATTCAAATTTCACCATATCAAAACATTAAACAAACATATATTTGTGTTCTTAATCCGCTGTTATTAAGGAAGATGGATAATCGATTTGCGAAAGAACACAATGTGTGTGTGCCTTCTTAAACCCTGATGATCCTGTCTCATAAGGGTGTCAAGAACTTATCAGATATCTAAGAAGATCAAGGTTGTTCTATGCCTTATCTGCAGAGCCTGTGATTTATCAATCACATATCACTGATTTCTGGAACTCTGCACGCATAGACGAAGACGGTGAAGCTATTGTGGCTACTGTGAAGAATCGACGACTGAGAATCGATGAACAGACAATAAGAAGGGTTCTTGAGTTGGGAGAAGTCGAAGCCGGTCATCCTGATGTGTTCGAAGATGAATACATAGAGAAAGTATTTCTAGTGATGGGATATGATGGTGATTTAACAAAGGAGAAATCAAGAAAGGAAGACTTTGCAAGCCGTACAGATTTCTCTGTCACAGTTATCTTAAGTGCATGTCAAACAGAAAATCTGGTCTTGACAGATTCTCAAGGCACATTTCCTCTGGGATTATTGGTGCTTTTGAGGGAAGAACCTACAACTATTCAAAGTACATCTTCAACTGCTTAAGTGAGCACATCAAAGTGTGGAAGGCTGATAAGATGTACATGTTTCCAAGGTTCCTGCAACTGATCATTAATGCTGATCTGCCTAGAACTTTTGTGGATGGTGGTGTGTTTAGTCAAGCACACCTTGGCAGATCTGTTCTGAACAAAATCTTTGGGAAATATGAAGGATGTGATATGGACATGTTTGCACATGTGATTGATGCTGCTGCAAATATCCCTGAAGAGCTTGTGTGGAAAGATGAACAAGAGAATTCTCCAACCAAGTCTGTTCAAGACACTTTCTCAACAGATACATCACCCATACATCAACAATCTCCAGCCAGCCAGAATATTGAACCAATCTCTCCCATCCAACCACACTCACCAAACACTCTTTACACTGGGGAGACAGAGTTAGTCTCACAAACAAGTACAGTTAAACTGTCATCATCCAAGACTGAATCCCCAGTACTCTCAAACAAAACTGAACAAGTATCTCCAGTGTCTGATCATCAACAATAACAACAACCTCATCAAGAACTTGCAAATCAACTCATTGCGCTCAGTTCAAGCTCAGCAAGTGAAGACCCAGAAGAAGTTAAAGATGATGAGATTGCTTCTCAACATCAGGAAGTAGAAGAAGAAGCAAACCATGTTGATGTAATAGCATACAATGAAGAGGATCTAAGTGATGCTGATATCCCTATCAGCAAGAGTTATCTGGTTGCTGAGTACAACAAGCTGGTACTGAAATCAAATAAAAGAAAGCAAAGAATACAAGAGTTGAAGGGAGTGATCAGAGAAAAGGATGAAGAGTTGATGAAGTAAGAAGCTAGAATAAAAAGGTTGAGAGAAGATGTCGTGTGCAATAATGAAGTGATTGATGCTCTTCTTCAACAAGATTCTGAACTCAAAAGAAGTAAAGAAAGAGAGAGAAGAAAATGAGAAGCTAACTGTGAAAATTGATCAAATCAATGACACTATCTATGATCAATCAGCTATGTTGAGAAGAAAAGAAGAAGAGATTGATGAACTAAAAATGAAGTTATGTGCTCTTGAATCAAACCAACGAAAGAAACCTGCTGAATCTCCTAAGCATCTCATTCAATACTCAAGGAAGAGTAAGTATTTAGGCCAAACAAAGATTCAAGTAATAAATGTTAAAGACTTTCCTAAACAATCAAGACATACATCTTCTGAGCACACTCCTTCTATGGAAAATTTAACATCAAAGCAAGCTGCTAGTGATGAATCTGTGAGTGATGCTGAATGGAAAGAGTTGATTGAAGATAGAACTGACAAAGCTCAAGAAGAATCAAAGAATGATGTTCTTCTTACATCAAAGACATCATGGAAGAGAGGCCTGAATATGCTATGTTTATGATCCTGATCAACCATGGATTTTCATATGACATGGTTGAAAGGATGAATATGTCTGAGATGAAGAACACATTGAAGGAGTTTGAACTTGCAAGCTTTATAATTCCAAATTGTGACTATGAAGCTTTCAGCACCTTTCAATCCATCCAGAAGATAAAGAAGGAGTTAGGTCATTGTGACGCAGCTAATCTAAGTAGATATAACATGACTTGCTGGTTACAAGGCCATAACTACAAACCACATGAGCTTAAGGGAAGGTCAATAGGAGAACTTAGAAGGATGATAGAGCATGTGATGAAAGTTGAGCTGGATACTGGTGTAAAATTCATAACTGAAGCTCCTCATCCATCTTATGAGCAACAAAGTAAACTTCCTGCTGAACCTATAATAGTTGAACCTTAAGATCAGCACAAAGGGAAGGACAAACTGATCAGAGAGCCAAGAGAAGTAATTCCCGACAAAGTATGGCCACTAGGCACTACAGTGACGGAGATAACTGAACAGAAATCCACTCTGATACAACTAATAGACCACCTCACGACTCCCAGTTCTATGGAAGAAAATAGGATCATGGCCTGAAAATATGATCCAGACTAGGATTGTGCTATTATTAAAAGAACACCTGGAAGAGTTAAATACTTTCATGATGTATTTTCAGTGGTGAGTCTACCAGAGAATGACATCAAAGATCTTCAAAGCCTGATCATCTGCAATTATCCAATTCACCCTAGAGGAAGAGACTTCTCAACTCTAGTGGGAAAGCTCAAGACTAAGTTTAAAGATGATGTCCTAAGTGAAGCTAAAAGAGAAGATGCAGAGCATCAGAAGAGAATCAAATGGCTTAAAAGATACAAGTCCAATGCCTCAGAATCAGATGATGAATTCTTGAAGAGGGTTGGATACAAAAGTAGAACTACAACAACAATCAAATGTATTGAAGGAACTCAATTCACATACCCTATAACTGAATGGGGATATGTTGAGAAAACAAAGGAGTTGGTGTTGTTAAGAAGTGCTGAAAACAAGAAAGCTGACCGTATCAGGATCTTTGATCCTGTGGAAATCAAACTACTTTATCCCAGCTACACCTCATATCTCAATGACAAATTCTTTCCCAAGTTGGCCGATGAAAAAGCACAGAATGATTTGTTCCTGCATGTCCATGTGATCCAAGTGATTGATAAATTACATGCAAAAGCTTACAAAAGAAGAAGATACAATGCTGGACTGCTAAAGGGAACAACTTTTGATGAAGTAATTGAACTCAAGATTTCAGAGCAAGATGAGTTAGAAGTGATGAATAATAATAATGTGTTAAACACACTTATTACGGAGGAAGATGTCTTGGGAATCAGCTTTGAGACTCTGAAGAATTTCAGCAAGATGAAGATCAACTACAAGTATGATAATCAAAAGACTGTTGTGTCTTACTTCTACAATAAGATCATTGCCAGAGTCAAGGAACTTTCAGTGTTGAAGAACTGATTGCAAGTATCTAAACCTAAGGGGGAGTATTGTTAGGTCTAGTTTCAGTAGATCTAGTTCATTATGTAAAGGCTTAGTACTTGAATTAATATATGTAATGAATGTTTGTAATTCATTATTGTGCTGAAAATATTTTGGTGTAACTTGGGGTCGAAACCGAGGCTTAAAACCCGGTTTTTGGCCTTGCCAGAGCCGCGGCCGGATGTTGGTCGGAAATTGGCCGGAAAAACGAGGGGAGAGAAGGGGTGGGGGTTGGTTTTGGTAAATTACACCTTTGGTCCCTGTGGTTTGTTCTTTTGTTATTTCATGTTTAAACTTTAATTTTTAAGCTTTCAAAATAGCAAAACAACCCTTGTACTTAATTAAGTTTAAGGCTTAAACATTTTTAAGTTTAGTAACTTTCATTTCATATCACCTTTATTGTTCTTATTATTATTATGCTTATTCTTATTCTTATTATTCTTATTATTATTATTATCATTATTATTATTATTATTATTATTATTATTATTATTATTATTATTATTATTATTAGTATTAGTAATATTATTATTACTTACAATTATGTTCAATTTCGTAATTAAACTATTAACTTTCAATTTGAAGAATTAAAGGCATACAACTAAATAAGCATAAGCACAACCATAAGTTTCATAATTGACAACTTTGACCCTTACAAGAATAAACGACGTTAACTTTTAATTAACGTAAAAATACAGGATGTTACATCGACTAACCAAACAGAGCTTCCATTTTCATAGTTATCGTGAAGGACCACCGCGAAATCGTAGGTAGAAAAGATCCAGTTCCCCATCGCCATTTCATAGGTCGGTTAGAATAGGCGCCTCTATCGCCTAGCCATCGCCGATGACGACGACTGACGACGACACAATTGAATCCAAGAGTTTTTCCAACCCTCAACTCTCTCTCTCTCTCTCTCTCTCTCTCTCTCTCTCAGCAAAACAATAGTAAAACACCGGTGTAGACATCCAAGAACAGGTAGCGTGCATAAGGCACTTGTACCACCATCAATACCTTCAAGAAGTGATGGACTGAATCAGTTCCAACTGCACACAACTTAAGATCTGAAAAGATAAGTGAAATTTTAATTGTGCTAATGACATTGATACTTGGTTATGCCCTCAAATCTTGATGTACATGCAGGTTGAGTTGAAGCAGATCAATAGGTACGTACTCAAATGGTAATAGAGCAATACCTGAAACGGCGGGTAATTAGCCGAAACTATATCCGTGAAAGAAAAGCCGTTGAGCGAAACTGGACGTTATGAACCGAGAAGGTCTCCGAAGAAGAAGGGAAGACTCCTCCGTCTTTCTCTCTTTTGCAATTTCTAGATCTCTGGTTTTCGATCTTTTCTATCGCTACTTCTTTCTTTCTCAAGGTACACACGTAGCTAAAAACATGAAACGTGGCCTCCATTGACGTTTGGTAGCTGTTAACCAAAACCCACGTGTTAAGCACAAGAGTTACTATTCATTCTATCTAACTTGTTTATAAATATATAGGGTAATTATTATTTTGTTTATTAACGATATTTTAATATATTTTAAAGTAATTAGTCATATGGGTACAATAGTAATTTCAAGCAATCCTAGTGTGTGAAACGATTGAGATGTTCTTTTTTTGAACGGTTGGTTAGTTATTAGAAGTTAGTAACATCAAGTTAGTAATAATTCATCACTGCCAATGTTTAAACTTTGGACCTTCAAAAGAGACAAAGCCTCCCACCTTCCTCTTGAACCACTAGACCAAGAGATCATTGGCGATTGAGATGTTCTTTAATGTAAAAAAACAAACAAAACTTAACGGATGAAGTTTTTATAGATTGAAATCTTGAATACTAAATTTGTTACTAAAAAAAGTTAATACACAAATATGATGTTTATAACATCAAATCATAACTTAATTTTGCCCGGTGATATTAAAACCAAATGTCATCATAAACAATTTAAAACTTAACTATATGAATATAAATTTAAAACATAATCATATGAATATATATGAGGTTTTTTTCTCTTGGTTTGTATTTGAACTTCTCTCTCTATATATAACTTTATATATATTTATATTTATTGTATAATTACAGTATTAATAAAGTGTGAAACTCTAACAATAAAATTATGAAGCTAAAAATAATAAATTTATCACAAAAAGTAGTTTAGAAGAAAATTTTGAAATCCAATCTGTCCGCCTAATCTAACTCATAATAGTAGGCTAGTTTAAATATAAAAAATGTCAACTACATGTAACTGGCCAATTATATGTCTGGTTTATGATTCGACAAGTTCCGCAGACCAGTTAATATTGTTTGATTTTGAAAAAACGCTATGTTTTATCCTTTCATATTCTCATGTAATGAATGGATGATTTTTCGTTATAAGTTGCCCAGTACAATTATGTTTTACCATTCATAGTCTCACGTGTTTGACGTCATCCCACGAGAAATTTATGATTTGTTTTACATAGCTTGCTTGGGATTGATTGGACCGATCAGTCAATTTGATTCTTAGAACATGTATTTTACACTTCTTCAATCTCATGTAATGATATGGATAGTTTTCGGTTATAAGTTGCCTACAAATTGATGTTTTGTAAAACTAGGAAAACAATTTAAAATTTATTCTTATGTGGCTTGTTAGAATATCCTCATTAATTACAAGTTATGTTTGTTTTTAATTTATTTGTACATATCACAAAAATAAAACAATTAATCTATTTCTTGAAAAGAACACACTGAGATATCATAGAATAGTAAATCATAAACTTATTTTTACAGCTTTCAAAACTATGAAGAATTCATGTGTCTTTCATGTTCATAGACAACATGTTAAAGATTGAACACATCTACTTTGGGCAGCATAAGTGCTTTTTTTATGTATGAATGACAAAATATATTTCAAGTGAACGATATTAAACACAAAACTTCTGTTGAATAATTATGATTTTTCTAGTTTAATCATGCTGCTACTATTTTAAACCATGTATCTTTTAGTGTGACTAGCTATCATCTCACACATATTATCCCACAAAAATTATGAATAATGACAATATGTTAAATCTATATAAACAACAAACACGTCTAACTCCAAAAGTAAACAGAGCCACTGCCAACACACATAAAGGCCAAGACGTAGAATACTTGAAATCAAACTTGGATAATCTGAGAGTCGTGAAGATCACTTTCAGATCGAAATTATTCGATGGTTCACCCGAATAAATCAATCGGATACAACTCAGACGAGATCAAGAATTCATATGTTGTGTTGAGTGAATTTTCTTGAACCAGAAGAAGAATCAGAATTCGAGAATGAACATCTGACCAACAACCTCATCTCATTCGGTTTTGGAGGGAAAAAACGAGAAAAACTATCATTTGGCAGTTTTATAAATTTATTTTTATTTTAAATAACCATTAAAATTACGTATTTTCCACTCGAATTTCACAGCTCGACCCCAACCAGGGCTCTGCCCCTTGGACCCCGCTACTAGGGGCGCTACCCCCTACCTCCGCCAAAGGGGCGTTGCCCCCTTGAAACCCCCATTGCTAGCCCCTAAAAAAGTTTTCATCATTGAAAATCATAATACACTCAAACAAGCGTGCATTCCCCACCTCCTAACTTGTTTGATTGATATTATGATCATATTGGTCGTTAGTCAATCCAATTACACTAAAATATCTAACACAAGATGGATAATAAACAACACAAAATACTCTATGAAATTGTTATTTAAAAGACAGGAAATGTTTATCGGCCTTTTAAAATCATACAAATTTAAATACACATATAAAATTTTAATTGCATTTGGTAAACAGTTACTAACCTCCACTTGTTAGACAAAGGTGGTTTTATTAAAGAAAAAGGAAAGAAAAAAATGGAGATGCGGGGTATCGATCCCCGTACCTCTCGCATGCTAAGCGAGCGCTCTACCATCTGAGCTACATCCCCGTATGGCTACAATCTTACACAAGTACTATATCAATATATAAAACTGATACTGTCGACCGACCACTCTGGTGGTTCTATCTGAGGTTTACTTGCTCGGAGAACCTGCTGCAATCGTTCACAAAGGGCACATCGAAATGCTGCGAAGATTCATAACACAAGCTTCTCTACCACAACGATGTCGTTTCATCATCAGCCGGCAACCCTCCGCCGACTCTTTCCGGCGATGTTCTTCCTCTTCTACGGCGGCGACCACGACGACGTCATCTCAAGCTTCCGTCGAACCACCGCCGGAAGCTCAGTTTTCCGATGATTGCACTGCTCAACCCTCCGCCATGATATCCGTAGATCGTTCTGGATTGAACAACCCTCCTGGTGCTATTTAATCATTGTTATATGTATGCATTTCAGTTGAGATGTGTAATAACTTATATGTTTTCGTTGCAGAGCATTCGCACGAACCTTCGGCGGATTCTGAGCTTGTTAAGCATCTTAAAAGCATAATTAAGGTCTTAATTGCGCCTCTGTCTATGTATTGAATTTGTTGTCCGATATTGCTTTTTATTTGTTTGAGTTGAGTTGAAGTTCGAGTTATTAGTTGTCTCCCTAGTAATACACCGTTGGTTAATTTGTTTTTGTAGGAACTAATCCTGCTCATACATCTGTGCAAGTATTTCATTTTGCCTGATTTTAATCAACTCACACTAGCCAATGCAAAGTTAAGATTGGTAGATTTAGAATAGTAGATGTTAGGCCCCATTGCTAAATACCTTATGAAGATCATCAGATATCAAGCATGATTTCTTTCTGGAGTTAATTGGTTTTGAAATGGAAACTCAAATAAGTCAGAACACAGGATGCATACTATCAGATCATAGCCTTATTATGACAGTGCTATTTTGATGTTCTTACAAAATGTAACTCAACAAATTGATCTACATTGCATACATATGATGCTTGACATAAAAGTCAGCCAATCGGTCACTTTTACCCAACTCCCAGTTATTTTAATTTTGGCCTTTTTGAATTTTAGGGGGTGTTCAGCACTTTAGGATTTTGTTTCTTGGTGAATGATGATTACTTTTTCATTGTTTCTGTATTTGTTTTCATCTTCATAATGAGTTTAGACTGTTTTTTCAGTTTAGAGGTGGTCCGATATCAGTTGCTGAGTACATGGAGGAAGTCCTGATAAATCCCAAGGCTGGGTTTTATATCAATCGGGATGTCTTTGGTGCAGAAGGCGACTTTATAACCTCTCCTGAAGTAAGCCAAATGTTTGGAGAGGTAATTTTCAGCAGTGCACATTCTTTAAAGCGGTTGTTCTCATCCAAATATTTTTGGGATTTTCTTATTATAAATACTATCACAAATATTCTGTTATTAATCTATGTGCTGTTATTGCTTCAGATGATCGGTGTTTGGGCAATGTGTTTGTGGGAGCAAATGGGCCAACCAAATAGGGTCAATCTTGTTGAGCTTGGGCCTGGAAGAGGAACTCTCATGGCTGATCTTCTACGGGTATAGTACTTTTATGCTTGTTATACGTTTTACTACTTTTATGCTTAATTCTTAATTGATAATATGGGGATATGATTCTTCCCACCATAGGGTGCTTCAAAGTTTGAGAAGTTTACACAATCCATAAACATACATATGATAGAAGTGAGTCCAGCACTAAAGAAAATCCAAAAGATAACCTTGAAATGCAATAATGAAGATGGTGCTGATGAAAATACTGCTACCACATTGACTGGAACACCCGTCTCATGGCACTCGACCCTAGAGGAGGTTCCAACTGGATGTAAGGATGTTATATATATTGTTGAATGTTGATAATGTTTTTATATGTTGTTCTAAAGTTAAACCTCCTTCCCTATATGTACGTGCTGCATTTGTTCATGCATATCCTGTTTTTTATTATTATATAACTTTCAGATTTTAGAGAGCAGCAATGATATTCATGTACTCAAATGTGCTTGATTTGTGAACCCTTCAAAGTCACCCCCAAATCATGTCAAGCCAACCGATTAGCATATACCTTTCATGCATCTTATTCTAAAAACTGTGGAGCTTTTCTGATACACAGAACTTATTAAATCTCATTATATTTGCTTTCTTCTCACTACTTGTTCTACATTATTTAACACAGTAAAAGTGCCATTGCCATCTTTCTTACAATTAGTTAATTTCCATGTCACTCATGAAAAGTTACTTTCACTAATTGTGATTTTAATGCATTGGGTGTGTGTGCTTTTACATTAAGAAACATGACTGGATAAGTCTAGTGGTGAATTTTCAAATGTAGATGTAGGGAATAAATTATTTTCTGAAAGGACTAAATGCTCATTTCCTTCCTTGACTTCATTTTTTTTCCTTTTATGCAGTGCCAACAATTATTATTGCCCATGAATTCTTTGATGCCTTACCAGTTCATCAATTTCAGGTTTATGTAGTTGCTTATGTTGTTCATCTCTCTTTCTGATACATGTTCTTATATTTCATCCTTCGTCTTCTATATACAAAGAAAGAAAATACATGGATTACCATCAACCTTGCCAGTATCTTGGTAAATTTGGAATATAAACAAGGAAAAGAGAACTACCCAATGCTTGTGTTCATTGTTTTGATGCGAGTGATTGCACTGTTATTAACCGTTTTATTGTTTCTTCCAGAAAGCTTCCCGTGGTTGGTGTGAAAAGATGATTGATGTTGGAGAAGATTCAAAGTAGGTTTTTTAAACATTTACAATGGACTGATATCATATATCCCATCGAGGCATGCCCTTGATAGCTTTCTGATTTAATTAATTGTTTCCCTTTTGTGTCCGCTCTTCAGGTTCCGTGTTGTGCTCTCACCTCAACCTACACCAGCAATGCTCTATCTCTTGAAACGTTCCAAGTGGGCCAAAACTGAAGAATTGACTAAACTGGAACATGTTGAGGTTTGCCCCAGAGCAATGGATTTGACACAAGCTATTGCCAAGAGAATAAGTAGTGATGTTGGTGGGGCGCTTATAATTGATTATGGCTTGGATGCGATAGTCTCTGACAGTCTTCAGGTCTGTCACTCTTCTAATGAGGCAAATACTATGCAAGATTTTGACTGAAATACGCTTTGTTTATATCTCTCATTTGTTATAGATGACATTATGGATGGGTGGGGTATTGGGTCAAAACAAGGTTGGGTTGACCATCAACATTTTTTTGTCATATTTTTGAATTTCATAATAATTGATATATCAGACATAATTACAATAACTGTTTTGATATAATGTTTGGAGGTTGTCAATTTGAGTATTCCTTTTCTTACAGGCAATTCGAAAACATAAGTTCGTTAATATTCTGGATGATCCTGGTTCTGCTGATCTCAGTGCATATGTAGACTTCCCTGCAATCAAACACTCTGCTGAGGAGGTTTCAGGTCTGCAATCTGTAATTGTGGTCATGAACAATCACTACACTCTCTCCCAAAATAAATGCAATTTTACGCTCATGAAGATTTGTTTTTATAGTCATCTAAAATTACCAATGAATATAACTCTGAAATAATTTGCAGAAGACGTGTGTGTACATGGACCCATCACTCAGTCTCAGTTTCTTGGTAATCTTGGGATAAATTTCCGGGTGGAAGCGTTGCTGCAAAACTGCACAGACGAGCAAGCAGAGTCACTGAGAACAGGATACTGGCGGTTGGTGGGGGATGGTGAAGCCCCGTTTTGGGAAGGTCCTGATGAGCAGACACCCATCGGGATGGGTAGTCGATACTTGGCAATGGCCATTGTTAACAAGAAGCAAGGTACCCCTGTTCCATTCCATTAAATACATAGCATTAATTAGATTTTAGTTAAAAGGAAACTAATCTGAAGCCATGGCGTTTGTTTGAGTACAATAAATAATATTTGTAAAACATTTATTTACTTCATGTTTCATGTGAATGGGTCTCCCATGTGTTCATACTTTTTAGGACCAAACACATTTGTTGGGTTACATGGCGATGTCTTTTGGAAAAATCTAACTTGCTTATCAAGGTTAGGATCATTTCTTTGGCAGAATTACACCTTAAAACGCATAGAGGTTCACATGACCGAATTTTAGGCCAAACCGGATTGCATTTAAAACTGATTTGGATCGAGTTAAAAGAAAGTCAAAACTATTAAACTAGATCAGCCTAAACCGGTTTATAATGGGTTGTATACTTGTATTCCATTTTTTACAAAAGAGACCAAAACTAAACTTTCAAGGGAGTTTAATGGTAAGCACCCTATCCCCTCTGGCAGAGATCTTAGTTTCAAATATATCATTCAGTGTTCTTGCCATCAGTTGACATATTAAATAATATCAAATTATGACATATGGCGTTAATATCATACTGACATTTTGACTGCTGACACTCGTTTCATTGTCGTTGCTAAAGTCAATCCTAATCTAATAAAGAAATAACTCTGATCTACTCCTAATGACATGTTCATGACATAGCATCTATGTGGTATTCATATTTGACAAATGAGATTTTAATAGTGCGAACTATGATCCATGTTAGTGACGTGATATCTTTGTCGAACATAAAAGTTGTAAAGGTAAGATGCTTGAAGTGGACATGAAGTTCGCTAACGCTGAACTAGAGTACATTCGCTTGCTTAGAGTGGTGACTTTGTTTAGAATGTTCCTACATCATCTGTAACATTTGATTTGCAAACACATGTAATAGCCTTTGAAATACAAAAAATTCCACAACTTTAACAGAGCGATGGGAACAACATCCAAATTGTATAATGAGCAGAGTATGAACAAGTTGAATACCCAATTTAAGTTCATAGATAGCTTCACGTATTAATATACATATTTACCAGAAAAGAAGACCATGGATGATGTTTGGCATATTTAAGAGAGGATATTCATATCACTCTGACCAAGTAATATCCAAATCTCCCCAGTTATGTTCCGATACCCCTAATGCTTTCCACACAGCTTTTGAAGCATCAACAATATTATTAGGGCAAGGTGGTTGATAGTCATGATCAACATCACACCCCATAGTAGAGTCGCATTCGTCCACAACCATTGCCTTCACGCTTCTCCCATTTCCATTTATGGTAATAAAGTTGTGGCACCTATCCCCTCCCTTGTACCATCCAGTTGATAGCGCTACAACTGGTGTGTCATCAGAGTGGTATTGGTTGTCGCATTCTGATGGACCACCGCCGTCACCTCCCTTTTGGAAACTGTTTATCGTAAGCTTTGCTTTAGTAGCACTTGTCACTGTAGGGGAGCATGTATACGTGGTGTAGAATTTACCCTGGACACAACAATCCGAGTCATTCTCTCGGTTGCATTGTCCGGGAGGTGGTTTTCTTCCTCGGATGCCACCACTCGGTTTGCAAGTCTGAGCATTGATTCCAAAAATAGTAGTGGTTAGGAGAATGAATAAGAGAATAAAACAGAAACTCTTCATTCTATCTTTAATTTGTGTTCCTCTTTTGCAGTGGTGTTTGATGTCTAACAAGGCGAAGTGATTGTGGTTTTATAGGGTTTGGCTTTTAAGTTTTCTTTGTTGTCAAACTATTGTTTTTCTTGAACTAAAATAATGAAGAGTACCGTCTCAAGTAATCAATAAATAGACTATAAAATTGTCCACTATGAAGTTAAGTAAATAACAAAATTACAGTTTTTGTTTGACTATTAACTTATAGAAGCATGCCATAATTATATGCAATAAATCATGTATGGTTCAAGCCATAATGTATATATTTTTTTACACTTCACACTTGTGCATGATGTTAAAATAGTTTTCATATTCGCTAGTCGTCCTTCGAATGAAGTGAGAGGGACAAAATATTATATCTCGATCAAGATATTCACTCTACCATTACTTAAAATGTTGTGTTACAATTATTGTGCCCTACCCTACAAAAAATATATGAAATTTTACTCATTTTACATATACATAAAATAATACTACTGACGCATTGTTTAGAACGTAAATAACTTATAATGTTTTTGTATGTGTGTGATGAGGATAAAAGTGAAAATATTGTCTAAATAAATAAAGTATATGGGTATTGATGTACAAATGATGCTCACATCTATCCAAACTTGGTAAAAATTTATATCTATGCTTCGATGTTATAAAGATTGTAATATATCATTTATGTACTTACATTTTTTATTTAAAACATTTATATGTGTTCCGCTTTTATGTATATGTATTCATATGTGCGAGAGAGATATGGGTCGTTTTAATCTGAACATGATGCATACACACACACATATATACCGGCGGTTACTTGTAAAACCGATTACAAATTTAAGAACCATCAGATCCATTTTATTCGCTAATGAATAATATGCTATAACATTTTAATAGTTTTATAAGCTATTTACGGCATTCAAACAAAGATAAAAAAATTAAGATGATCACCAACGACATCATTGATACTCCACACGCACATCATTAGGGACCAAAGTCACTTCCCGAAAGTTATCGTTAGCAACAAAAATAAAAGACGAAAGTTTCAATAATTAAATTATTAATATTAGCTATTATTGGTCGATGAGTTAAAATTCAAATTGTTACAACCTAATTTACCATAATTTTATGATCGTCGATCTATTTTATCAAACCAGAAAAAAAGATTATAATACTATCATATTTTCTTGACGAGTAATATCAAATCACATCGTATTCGTATTTACTTATTTAACTAAAGATTATAAATACGACAATTTTATCGTTTTCCTTTCACTTCAACGCAACCTAATCCTGAATGAATAGTGTTTATGTCAAAAGGAAGAAATTTGGTATATTTATTTATAATCTTTATATGATAAATGAAATATATTCAAAAGAGAGAGAAATAATAAAAGGAAAAAAATCTTTTGAAGGATTTGAAATTGTAGGATACTTTACAGCTTTGCTCTTGTGCCTGCTAAAATGGCATCAAATTATATGTCTTCATTGAGTTACAATCTACCCTTGTTGTTTCACCACCAACCCCTTAAGAAAACTATAAAAATTGGTCAATCAGGTTTCTAAAACGCTTCTAAAAAAACCACCATTTTAAGTAAAAACACATTACTATCTCCATTGCCTTGCTTTCTTCATAAGTATGTATAATGTCCAGAATCAAGTTTAGCACAGAACGCCTGCCACTTGTCACAAAGCTAGATAAGCCACATGGCGGTGGTCGTTCTTCCCACACATGATCTTCCCACACATGATACCAATCATTCAAGATACCATATCTCGAGGATATAAAATCATTTCTCGTCATTTCGAAAATTAATATCTATCTGCATTGCCTCGGTCTAAAACTCTCATCTGACAAAAGTGAATTCACAAGGTTCTTGAGCCTTTTCGCCCCACTCGTAGGATCAAGCCTTGTGAGATTCCCGACCACTGAACATGGGTCTGAACCATTTTCACGACTCCCGATGCACCACCCGCCTGGAACAATCATTTCTGGGCCTCGGAACAGTAGTTCAGAGTCGATCCTGTCAAGCACGGGTTCATCTTGATGGAACTTTCTTGCAAATGGGGCGTTGCTGTCAATCATCCTACGCATGTCTCGTAATGTAAGGTAGTGAGGATGTTGCTTTGGAGGGTTGTCCCATGTTATGAAGTGGAGATCACTGTTTACGGTTGTGTTTCTGAATTCTTTTGCATTACATATGACTGTGTGAAAATAGCCTTCGGGAGATGAGATGAAATTTGCATAGTACATAAGGACAGTTCGAGGTAAATTGTCCCATCCCCATATACAAAAGTCGATAAACGAGCGAGATAAAACCATCCAAGCAGATCCTGAGATAAAATGCAAAAAGAAAAAATGAGCACTAAAACTATGTATATAAGCTAAGCGGCCAGCAGCTGGTTTACACCCCTAATCACAACCAACAAAAAGAAGTGATGTTATATACTAGCCCCCTCTCCTTTTCTTGAGGTTCCTAAACTTTTCATCAAACAAGACAGTACAGAATCTCAAACTCAATATACCAAAGATATCATAAGCTCAAAATTTAGGATCTAACAAAGTATATTCAAAGATATCAGAGACATAGATTTGTTTTTGGTTGCTCGATTGGAGGCTTTGTCCTCAATCCTTAGATTGCTTCCACCAAGCACGCTTAATTGTGGCGTTCTCTTCTCATCCACCCAATCTTTAGATTCCTTATGGCCTAATATCTTTTGTGCTGACCAAACAGGATAGTATGGGATTAGCCTAAGGTGTCACATGCATGATTTAGCAATTGCTTAAAACCATGGTCTCACTAGAAATCTTGTTATATCTCGTGAATAACGACTAGTACCATTTATACAGCAGACTGGCAAGCATTAAATCAACAAGGTCATAAGGAGAACTGGTCATACTAACTAATAAACTATCATAATCATTTTCCTTCTAATTTTGCCTGCGGAAGCAATGTCAAACTTAGGCTCCACGATTCAAACTAGACCTCTAAAACAACTTAACTCGTTGTGAGAGCTTATCGATGGTACATCACCAAAGACCAGTGCCCAAAGTTCAAAAGCACGACCTACGTTCGACCTGGGAATGAAAGTTATATAACAATTAGCTGAACCGCCGGAATCAATCCATGCTCAGCTAAATCAAGTAAAAACAAATATCAAACTGTCCATACCATTTTCACATATCCACATAAGAAAAAATTCAAACTTTTTCCAATTTCAGCTGATTTCACATCCAAAATTGAACGATTCGTGCATACGTCTATATCACAACTACCATAACTGGCAAATACAACAAAACTAGGGAATTCTGTCCGCGAAAAAGACGCAATAACAAACCTGTAAACAACTTGAAGGCTGTAGGCACACTTCTTCTCTGTGTGATCCAAAACACATCACGTTTTTCAGTCATATACAACCCAGGATCAACAATCACAGGCTTTGCTCTTTGAACCCTGCATAACACACATTCAGTCAGATCATTACACTCAAAACCATCAGATCATTCATATCAGAAGATCTTACTCTTTCCACCCAATATCACTTGTATGATCAATAAAATTAAGATCCCTCGGTAGCGAAGAGAATGTATGAATCAGATCTGAAACAAACAGCAAATTATCAAAGATTAGCAACAAAATCATAATGGGTTAACAAAATCGAATAAGAAATTACCATCTTGAGTGACAAGGGGGTAATCAGAGGCACTGAGATTGATAAACCAATCCCAATCGCCACCGTCTCTGAGCAACATCGCCGCCGCGTGAAGCGTATTCGCCACCATAGTCGGACCCCGATACGTCACGAGATTCGCCTTCGTGATCATCACCACATTGCCGAATTTCACGAACACCGGATGGTTTTTCACAAACTTATGCAACTCAAGTCGCTCCTCCGGCGACGATTCGGCGTCGAGATGAACCACGTAGCGGTTGTTCGGATGGTACAGAGCAAGCAGAGTCCGCCGGAGCATAACGCCGTCGTGATTGGAGCCGGAGATGAGGTAAGCAAACCGCGGCGGACGGCGGACATCGGAAACACCGATCGGCCGGAGTTTATCTTCAACAAAAACAGAGTTTCCGTCGGTGGTGTAGTAGCCGTAGATACGATTGCCGTCGAGTGAAGTTAGGGTTAACAGAAACAGTAGAAAAACGAAGAGGGTTGACCCGACAGCTAATGGGTAGATCCATTTTCGATTTATGGTGTGTGGATGCCTCAAATGCATGTAGAAACTCCTCAATTTCTTCATGATTGACTTCGGATTTGCGATAAACAGTGAGGGAAATAGGTCGGTGGTGTTGAGGAATCTCCGGCGACGGAGGCGTTGATGTAGAGTATTGCGAAATGGGTATTCGATTGACGAGCTGATTTGTGTGAAAGGGGTATGTATGTCGTTGATTTTGTTTGTATGCAGAGCATTAATGGCGGTGTGAGTGTGGATTTCGATACTGTTTGATATTGAAGATGGTGATGAGTACAGATGGGAGTTCGAGTTTTTTTAATTTTTAGTGGGTGGGTGAGATTAGAAAGATACGGAGAGTTTACGCAAAATCAAAAATAAATCTAACTAGTTTGAAAAGATGTTTGACTAAGCTAAGTTATAATTGACACTCTAAAAAGGTAGAGAATGACATTAATTCATTGATACCTTTTTGTAGTTTTAATGGTTGTGTTGAATCACACTTCAATACATGAATCATTTGTTAGTAATACTGCTAACTTAAGTGTTGTTTGGAAACTTTTGAATAAGTAAGTGTTGAACAAATAAAAGGTCTGAATCATTAAAATGTTTTAATCAATAAATGTTAAATCAGTTTAAGTGTGTTTGATTGGATATCTGAATAACTGTATAGAATAATTTTTTTACTTATCTAAATTACTTATTGCTAAATATAATTTATCTGTTTGGTTAAAATTTCTAATAATGAATAATTATATAAACAAATACAAATCATATTGGAAAATCCAAATTACACAGCCCCTAATTTGATTATCAAACACATAATTAACCAAATCCCAAAACCTGTTGTGGGGATCCACACAACCCCTAATTTGATTATCATGAATCATATCCATATACATATAAAAACAGGATCAAAATAGCTTGAATATGTAAGCTACGATGCTTATAAACACATCTATTGGAATCAAATTAAAAAAAAAGAAACAAGAACAAACAAAGTATCAAAATGCACTTCACCACAACATTTGGCGGCCATGGCTGACCTCAAAACACCAAACAACCAAGGGTCACTAAACCTACTGTGGGAGTCACCGAACCTGCTATGGGAGTCACCGAACCTACTGTGGGAGTCACCGAACAATCGAGGGGGACCCGAACCAGCTGTGGGGTGCGACGGTGCGAAGAAGACATACCTGTGAAGGCCAATGAGTTCGAATTGAAGGGGAGGCCGATGAGTTCGATCTAATGAAGTCTGGCCAATGAGTTCTAATGAAGGCCAACTTGAAACCTTGAATCATATGTTAATGGATTTGCATTCAATCTAATGAAGTCTGGCAAGAAGTGATAGAATGGTTAAAAGTGTCCTTCTCTAAAGGTGACTCAATAGAAAATACTCTCCAAAAGGTGGCAAATGTAAAGAGTACTAACATGATTAAAATCAATCACGATTTTGGTTAGATGGAAGGCAAAAAACGAGACACTCCTTGAAGGCAAATATAGCAACGAAAAGGATAGCGGAGGATATCAAAGGCATAACTTTCTATGGAATAAAAATATATGAAAATGACATGTATTAGATTGGACGTTGTAACTATTCACATTTTGGCTTTACATTCTTGCAAATGCTCCCATTTCTATAATAATTGTTGTCGTTCTAAAAAATATCCATGAAATCAAATTTAGATAAAAATTTTATTATAATTACATTATATGGGTTTTTATGTATGTAACTTCAAAAAAAATCATGATATTAATGATAATCATGACAACATCTGCAATGGCGTCTTTAGAGACAAGTATGAATGCTTAGGTGTGAGGGTGAATAACAACCCAGGTTATATAGAGAGAAGCTTGTAAGAATGGATACTCATAATTCGTGAATACGAAAAAGGTGAAGATAGAAGAGAGAGAGGGAGGGGGGATTGAGTTCCATGATGGGATTTGTGACTCTCCTATTGTAGATGCCCTATGTTTATTTTAAACTAGGTTATTAACATATGATTACACATAAACATGTGATAAAATACTAACAACCGAGAAGCCGGTCTCTCAGCTGATAGCTCATCGGATCATGCAACTCCTGATCTGGTCATAGAAAGAAGGAAGTCCGAACAATGAGTGACTCACGAGGCCACCTAGCGATTGAGGGGCAATCACATGCTTCTGTGCATTTTGGTGCATTCTTCTTTCTTTCCTTGGTCTGCCGTTTCGTCATATTCCTAATAACTTATCCAATGACAACGCCCAGATTTAACTCTATCCCACCTCCAATGAGATGTTTACGTCAGCTCCAAAAGGATAAGTTGCCTTGGAATTGATAAAAGAGAGGAGGGGTCCGGGGAGGGGGAGAGTCTACTAAGGACGTCTGGCTCAGACACTGGCTTACGATCATAACCTCTGAGCTCAAAGATAGAATAATTCATTATGAATATTAGAGTTGAATTATTATACCCGTCCACAATCTAAACTTTTAATTTAATAACAAATTTTGTATCAAATTGTCTGCCTAAAAACGTTAGTAAGTAAATTTGTAATTAGTAAATGTAAGCTGGCATATATTAGTTTTATATCAGTTGGTAATCATTTTTGAATCTCGCAAGCACAAGAAGACTCATAATAACTAAATAAAATATTCAAACAAAACATACTGAGTTTTAACCAATTCAAAACAAAGCCTAAAACAAGTATCATTTTAGATGTTGGGTAAAGATACTACTACAAATAACTAGAACTGTTTATTTTAACATAATGTAACTTGATGTTGTAATTTGATTAGTAATTAAGAATTACACCAATCAATTAAAAATTACTTTTATATTAACTAAATTATGGGATGAACAGTTATTTATTGGGTACAACTGTTAAGTAACATTGTACAATTTGATGTTGCATATGGTTTAGTATCAAAAGAAGGAGGAAGTTTCAGATGGAGAAATAATATTTGTGTTTTAGAGAGAGGGGGTGATGGTTATGGCTGTTTCCGGCGGGTCCCCCCACCTCTCGGAGGTCGCCGTCGTCGCAAATGTTATCGTTTTATACATGCACACCATCATTTGTTTCAGATCTAACTGGAGAACATCACCCTTGACCGAAACTTTAAGGGTTTTGTCGATCGCACAGTCGGTGGTGCTGGTGCGGTCAACATAGTGTTGTGTGGCGGTCGTGGTCAGGTGATGTCTGTCTGCGTCACGTGATGGCTTATGATGGCAAATCTGTAGCCGGTGGTGGGTAGGGCTGCAAACGAACCGAACGAACACGAACAAGGCCTTGTTTGTGTTCGTTCGTTAAGAAATAAACTTGTTCATGAACTTTTCACGAACACTTATCGAACGAGATTTCTTGTTCGTGTTCGTTCATTAAGAAAATGAACATGTTCATGAACTGTTCACGAACACTTACCGAACGCAAACAAACACAAATAAAAGCAAACGAATACAAACAACTATTCATGAACATGATGAACACAAAAAAATTAATAAACACAAACGAATACAAATTATTATAGATTTATTTTAAAATAAAATTTATATTTTTTTATTACAAAGATTACACAAAATTAATAAAAAATAATAAGTAGTTAACATATATATCAAAAAATACTTGATATAATAGTCATAAAAATAATTGACACAATTATTATGATTATAAATGAACATTTTATCGAACGTTCACGAACGAACACTAACGAACATAAACGAACACATTATCGAACGTTAACGAAAATAAATGAACGAACGCGGGTTGTGTTCATGTTCGTTTCTTTTAAACTAAACAAATGGAATTTTCGTGTTTGTGTTCGTTCATTTACTAAACGAACGAACATAAATGAACTTCCCGTCGAACGGTTCACGAACTGTTCGTTGAACATTTGTTCGTTTGCAGCCCTAGTGGTGGGTGCTCACCGGTCGGTGCACCATACTATACCCTCCACCGTTCTCGCTGGTTGTGGCTCGCCCCGTCTTCCATTAGATGTTGATGGTGATCTGGTTCATGTGTTCTTTTGTGATGGTGGTTGGCTTTGTTGTATATGCCTAGCAAGGTGGGTTTATGGTTTGTTTTGTGACGGTGCCTACAACGGCATGACCTATTGTCGGTCTGCCACCCTTCTATGGTCGGGTTAGGCGTGGTGGTGGTTTGATGGCTGTGAGTGGTTGTAACATCATGTAATTTTGGTTAATAAAAAAATTGGCTTTGTTATAACCTTGTAAGGCCATTGTTGTCATTAGTATAACTATGAGTGCTATTCATATTTGTTTTCTTTAAATCTTTAGTTTGAAAGTTAATATTTTAACTATTTAATTGAACATAATAATAATAACTAATTAATAATAATTATATTATCAATAACACTAATAATAATAATAATAATAACAACTAATTATAAAAGTAATAATAATTATGTTATTAATAATACTAATAATAGTAATAATAATAATAGGAATAATAACTAATAAAAGTTAGATAAGTAATAAGTTGTAAGTGAATTAAAACTTAAATCAAGGAAGTTAAGGGGAAGGTTTTGTCAATCTAATAAACTTTAAATGTTGTTTTGAGCATAAAATAATAAAAACGAAATTAAAGGGGTTGAATGTGTAAATTGTTAAATTCCAAACCCCACCCTTTTTCCCTTCGCGTTTTTCCGATAAATGAAAAAACCTAGACAAAAGAAGAAACAAAACTTCTGTTATTAAACATAAGATTTGGTATTTAATGAATAAAAATAAATAAATAATAATTATAAATGTTATAAGAATACGCTAAAACGAAACACATAACAAGTTTCCACCTGACATTTCACTTCATAACAAAAATCCAACTTATAATTACCTTTGCATGATTCCACGTGAAATGCGGACGCATTTAGGTTCCTAATTAGCAACCAAATCTCGTTCAATCATCTTTCTTGATTTCACGATCCACTTAGGTCGATAATTGAGCTCGAATCGAGGTCGAAATGGAACTATTTCCGAATCGATCAACGGTTCGCCTCATAAGCTATCGAGACAAATACTTATTCGCTGAAACCGACGAAGAATCGGTTTCACAATCTCGAGATGGTTCAACACGAAATTCCTATTGGACCGTGGAGATCGTTGATGAAGATTGCATATCGTTGAAAAGCTGTTACGGAAAATACCTAACCGCATCAAACAAGCCTTCGATTCCCGGAATGCGAGCTCGATATCTGAAAGTTACTCAAACTCGACTCGGGAATCCGAACCCCAACATCTCGATGATGACCGTTGATGATTCTTCGATCACGGGGAAATGGAATTCTGCCCTTCAATGGATACCATTGATGACTGAAGTTTCTTCTGAAGTTCGATTGAAGACGCATTATGGGAACTACTTGCAATCGAACAAGGGCCCGCCGCCATTAGGGAACATGGTTACACATGATCTTCCTAGGAAAGAAGGACCGATGAACAAAAGGATTTCATGGAAAGTTGAATTGGTGGAATCGCCTTCGGTTGTATGGAAGCAATCAGATTCATTTAAGTCGAGGATGACGTTTTACGCGAAAACGTTTGCATCTGAAGTGCATAAGGGGAAGGAGAAGATCAAGGGATCCGCCAAAGGTATGATGAAAAAGCCATAACCGTTGTCGTCACCGCCCCGATGATGATAGGTAAAAAGTAAAAACTTGTTCGAAGATGTAATTACAGACTTGGTAGGAAAGAAAAAACGATGATGTATAAGAAAGTTATTCAACTGTTAAAGTTATTTTATATACGATTGAAATATTTGAATGATTTTGTTTCTAAAACATCTAAAAAACAAATATAATAACGAATGTCACCTATATTATGGTTTATAAGTTATGGTCTATTGAAAGTTAGGGTTTGCATGTTTTTTACTTGTTAAAAGTGTCTAAATTTGTAAGGTACATATAATCTTTAAGATTTGATTATAGTTTATTTGAAGGTTTTAATTAACCATATGTATCTGTTTGAAATGCACAACTAGTTTATGTTTGATTCCAAGATTGAGTGGTTAAAAACACGATGTTTCGAACGTCGATATGCAAGTTCGTGTGTAAATTTGTTGGAGAAGACGAATGTGGTTGTTTTAGTTGGTCCTCTAGAGACAAGCATGTTGACAATTGCAAGAAGGTCTATTACAAACCGATATGTAACGTCTCCATCTGGATATGAAGGTGTGTCAGTATTACATAAGCTAATATTAAAAAAGCTATAATCTCAAAGATGGTAGAAGTGTATAATAACGAAATACAAAAGCCTGAGCGCATAAAATGTAGTATTGAATTAGTCAATATATTTTCTAAAAGTTATTTATTATAAAGACTCCATGAATAATTAAAATATGTATTTTAAGTGAACCAAACATACTATATCCATGACCGATTCAAATGTAGTGTCTTAATATAATTATTAAGATGATGTCGATTAAGCAACCCCTATGTTAGAAAAAGAGACAATTGATATGTAGTTACTGATTGAGGTCTATGTTAGATTCATACATTATTAGACAAAGAATGAAGTGATGTTTGGCGTTGCATTTTACAAGCAATTATCTGATTATTGTATTTACAAGTCTTAAATAATCTAGGAGTTTATGAAACAAAATGAGTATGATTAAATTATCACAAACAGTTGATTATCTGAGTAGCAGTTTCCAATCATTACAACTTTCAAATAATTAAAATCACCTCCAAACATTGATAACTTTGATTTATCTTTATTATATAATCGCTATCAAAACACCCTTAAACGTTAAAATACAGATACGAAATGTTAACATGCCTGAAAATTCCCCCCCTTTGCATGTCATAACATTAATACCTTGATTAATTAGTTTCTATAACATTGAGTTATTGGTCAATAAAGAAGCTTAGGCTCGAGCTGATTACACGCCTGAACATTCGTGGTGATGAAGGTTTTGTTGAGGTAGTACTAGTTTCTAATCATTTTCAAGCATTATGTTAATTAAAATCCTTTACTCAAAAGACTTCTTGTAAATTAGTTTAGGTTGCCTGCCGCCCAGCATGTGTTTTAATTGTCATAGGAATAGTTGGTTGTGTTCTCTTAAAGCATATCTAATATTTTTATATTTTTCAATTACTTTTAGTAAACTCGTGTATTACACGGGTTGAATAAAAAAATGTTAATATAATAAACTTATTAGTTATAAAATGATATTCTAAAACATGATTTGACTAAAATTACGTATGAAAAATGAATATAAATAATAAAACAGTTATATCAACTTTTAAAAATTTTATTTTTAATTTTTTTATAAAAAAATTAAACATTTTGTTTTAAAACAAACCGTATAAAAATTTTATTTTTAAAAATTTTCTTATTACAACTCCCAAATTTGATTATTTCTTGTTTTTAAAAATTTGACTTTTTAAAAATATCAATTTATTTAGAAATAACACCTTAATAAATCGATTTCTTTCTTAATTTTTTAAATATTAAAAAGTATTAAAATAATATTATTAATAATTAAAACAATTATTGAATAGAAAATAAAGATGAGAAACTTTTGATGAAAATAATTATGAGGCTGACACGTGTCATCCATTTTACCCTTTTATTAAAATAAAAAGATTATTAAAATAAGAAGATTGTTGTTTGAGGATCAAAATGCACAATAACATTTGAAAAGACACTATAATTTTACTTTGCTTAAGTCCTCTAAAACAGTAAAATCGGTCCTGATAATAACATGCAAGTATGATATTTGTTCTCCATAAAAAATAACATGAGTTTAACTGTTTATTAATACAAAATTAAATGTCACTAGTTTACCATAAAACTTAAAACCTTCACCCTTCACCCTTTTTTTAAGATGACCACTTAACTAAACTAAACTAATTGCAAGCCTTCATATCATTGATCTTTGATCAGTTGATGGAGACATGCATTTGACAAAATAAAATTCATTTAACTATATACATGCAGAGTTCGACTTGCAGAAGATATTGATAATTTATTAATATTTAAAACACATTATTTTGGATATTAAGAAATTACTCATTTCACATTGTTTCATACTATACAAGCAATCTAGCATATATTTATTTTAGAACTTAAACGCCATCCATATTTTAAACATAATTTTGGTTAAAAAAAGGCAAAAATCAAAAGAAACTCCTGTCGGCATTTAAACGCCATCCATAAAAGCAAATCTAACGTTCATCACCTTCGGCCCCCACTCATCCATCTTCCCCATTTCAACCCTCTGCAAATCTACTTCAATCTTCATAAAATCAACCACAAAAACCATACAAAACACCCAATCTTCTATACCCTTTAACACCACCATTTCATCAATCTGCAACAACAACAACAACAACACAACAACTCCGTCAGATCATTAATGGAGTTTTTCCAGAGGGCAAAATCCGTCCGGCTGAGAAGCCACCACCACAAGTACCTATTAGCCGACGACGACGGAGAACACGTGTCGCAAGACCGTCAAGCTACGGTCAAAAACGCACGATGGACGGTTGAATTCGACGCCGATTACGACAACGTCATCCGGTTGAAATCGTGTTTTGGTCGGTACCTCACAGCCTCCGAAGATCAACACTTGCTCGGGGCCACCGGTCAAAAGGTCATTCAAAGCCTCCCTCGGAGACTTGATTCTTCCGTCGATTGGGAGCCGATTGTTGAAGGCTCAAAAGTCCGATTGAAAACCAGATACGGTAATTATCTACGAGCTAACGGCGGTGTACCACCGTGGAGAAACTCGATTACACACGATATCCCTCATCGGCATCACAATTGGATATTATGGGATGTTGAAATCGTTGAAATTAACCTCGATCCGCCACAGAAATTAGATCCATCGGAAGATCTGGATCTCAGCAGTTCGTCGTTTGATCTTACATCCGACTCCTCACATCTGGTTTGTGAATTGATTTCCAATTGAAACGATCTGATACGATCATAGACTCATCGTGATGTTTTGAATTGAATCTGTTTGTGGTGATTTGCAGAGTGATCAAACGTATGGGTCTTCGAAGAACGAAGGGCGGATGATTTATTACAAAATGGTGGATGATGATGGTGCTGTTGTTGATGCTGAAGGGTCTTTTTTGTTCAAGGGGAATTCTGTAGAGGATTTGACTCAGAACTTGGAGGAAGAAACAGAGTTGGAGGATATAACAGTGTGTTCTCGTAACCCGTTGAACGGGAAGCTTTATCCCCTTCGGCTAGCTCTACCGCCGAATAACACAACTATGCATGTTATTGTAGTGCCTGCAACCTCTAAAGGTTAGTTTTTTAGTTTTGTAATAGTCGTTTTCTTTCGTTTATAGCAGAGCTATTAGTTGGGTCTACGTTTAGATGGCATAAAGTATGATCAAATAAGCTACATTTAGAAGGTTTTGTGCATATTGGATGATAGTTTGGGTGACTGAATGATCATTTTGAATGGGTCAGACTGTTTTGTTTTAGCTGTCTTTTTGTTACTTTGCACATGCTAGAGATAAAGTATAAGTCGAAATGATATGTAGTCATAAACAGGTCGTATGGTCACTTATAGTCGACATTGTAAGAGACCTTGTCTGTTGTTTTGTCATCTATATAGTGTGTTTTTAAGTAATGTTTTTAACAAACTGTTCTGTTGGAATCATGAGGCACGCGCAGAATGGCATTAACAAAGTAAATGGTAAGAACTAAAATCGGCAAATGGTGTAGGCATGTAGCAGGGTAGTTAGGTTATGGTTAGCTATTCATAAAAAAAGAAGAACTAAAATTTATGTGGTTCAACAACTTGTGTGTACCCATTCTTGGATGATGTTGTTAGGTTTCTTTTTAAATATGAACTGAGAAGAAAGATAATATTGAAAATGGAGTTTATAATCAACAACACCCTTTGTGGCTCAAAATTTACTAGAATATGAACACATGTTATACTTGCTTCAAGTTATTATAATGTAGTTGGCACGTTTCCTTAGAAAAAAAAGGGTTTGAATGATTTGATTGTCTTAAAGTATAAAATCTTGAAAAGGGCAGAAAGAACTCTTATCTTGAATCATGAGAAATCAGATGGATGGCAAACCACCCATGTGGGATCGTTAAATATTGAAAGTTTTGTATTTTATTATGATTTAAGGTCCTGTATTTTATTGCAACTTGAATTAAGCTCTTGTAAGGTGTAACTTTATTACAACTTGAATCAAACAGTACTCAAATGCATTCTATCCGTCCACTTTCGATATAGTTTAGTTTCATAATTTGTAAGAACAGTTCAGAATTTTCAGAGAAAATTGACCAAGTGCATTAAGCTGCATAAAGTTGTTACAGACAGAATGCTTTTGGAATTAGTAAACCAAAAACATCTATGCAATTTTAGGTTTAAACAGTAGTAAAATTTGACTTTTCAGAATGAAGAATGGATTCTAGTTGGCATGACTTATGTTATGTTTCCTGGTTTACATTCCAATTTCCTTCTGATTCCAATAACGGGTTGATGCTTAATTTTAATCTTTTATTGTAACTAATAGACATTTTCTTTTGTGTGTGTTTTGATCAGCCGCAAAAGATTTCTAGCGTGTTTTAGCAAGAGGAAGCGCTTCATGTTATTATCTTCATGTTATTATTTTCTGTATCAAGCTCCTAAGCATGTACAACATTTATATCGAAGGCAGACATGCAAAAGAATGAAAGAGAATTATACGTATCGACGAATCATGAAGAGAACAAGAGTGATTACAAGTAAATTGGGATTCATTCTTGTAAACTTAAACCCGGAGCTCTTCACCGTCTCAACTTTTGTAACATCAAACAAGTTTGATTTCGGATTTATTCGAATATGATCTCATAGCTTGAGTTCAATGTTTTCTTTCTGACAGTTTTGCAACTAGAGCCATTTGGTTCCTTAACTTAGTTCAGGGACAAGAATAACTAGCCACTAGGTTTAGACATTTAGGTATGTTGGGTTATGATTAAGAATATTGATTTAATAGTAGTATAAAGTTGCCTCCAATTGTTATCTTGATGGTAGTAAACTCTTCAATCAAAACGAGTGTGACTTGATTGTGTAAAAAATTAAGCCCTAATTTAGGGTCTTTATCTTTTAGGGGCCCTAAATTCTCTTAATTAGTTCTATGCTTAGTGGTACATAATTTTTTATATTTGAATGTGGTTTTGGTCTTCTCACTACTTCAAAAAGTGTTAAGATATTAATATTTTGTCATTTATCTTCGTTATTTGTTTAACGTTTCACAAAAATGTATCTATATAGTTGTTTGGAATTCGTGTTTAATTTTTAGTTTTGACAAAGAGAACAAGTAATCTCTATATTTAGAAATAATATATTTCATTGAAACTCATCCCAATTTAAATATGTGTGATTATGCGTGTTCATGTGTTTCGTTATATTTTCATGTGTTAAGTTATTAATTAAAAATAATCTTATTTTTACAATAAAAGGCCTCTGTTTTATAATTAATTTAGGCACCCTAAAAGATTGAGTTGGCTATGCACAAACAGGTTGTCATGAATCCATATGATCTCATTTTAAATTGCATAGTTGTAACGCAAATATCTAATTTGAGATCAAATTGTTCATTTTACTTTAATATTAGTTTGGAGAAAATTGCAAAAATAGTCCTCGTAGTTTGATCATATTGCAAGTTTGGTCCTCAAATTATAAAAATTGCAAATTTAATCCAAACATTTGAAAATTTGCCAATTTAGTCCCCACCATTAGTGTCCATTAGTTTTTAACGATCTAAAGACTATATGGTTAAACCATAGGGATCAATTGCGCAATTTTTTCAACAATTAAAAAAACTAAAAAATCATATAAAAATTTAAAAATTAAAATTTAAAAGATTCAAATAAACATTAATAAAATAAATTCAATAATCATTAAAAAATATAATAAAAGTTAAAAAATAAACCAAATTTAAAAGTAATAGTAAAATGCATATAAAAATAGAAAAAGGAGAAAATGAAAAGTATGCTTAATTTTTTTAAATTATTTTTGATGAAGTTCATATGCCATGTTTAAATCTATCTATTATAATAAAATAAGGTTTTAAGATGCCACTTGACATAATTCTAGACCATCTAATTTTAATTTACTCGCTTCTCTTTCTTATTAAAAAATTACCTTAAATACTTATAATACTATTTAATTTCTTTTGAGATTAAAAATTGTTTTTCAATAAATTAAGGAAAGAGATGCTTTTATAGATGTAATTTCTAAATAAGCAAAATTATAAAAATAAATTTTTTTTCTAAAACAACAAATATGTTTAAAAATATGAAGTATTTTAAAATGGGTTTTTAAATGATTTTTGTAAAACAAAATAATTAAAATTAGGAGTTATAATAAGAAAATTTTTATATTGATATTTCTTTAAAATGGTTTGTTTTTGCCATAAAATGTTTATTAAAAATGCAATTACGTTTTAATAACAAAAGTTTAAAATAATGATATTATTGTTTTATTACTTATATTATTACTCATATGCAATTTCAATCATATCGATTTATAATTATTACATTTTAATTACTAATTATTTAATATTTTATTTATTAAACTCGTGTAATACACGGGGTTCTAACCTAGTTGAAGAATACAAAAATCTTGTGAAAGTATAAATCCAAAAAATGAAAAATGAAATTGAATCATTTTTTAATTTATTTTTAGCTTTAATATGATTTTTTCAATATTTGTTTAAATTTTATAAATGTTTATTCGATTGTATTTTTAATCTTTATTTGACTTTTATTTAATTTTTTACTTTAATAACATACTTTTTTTCCAATACTTTTCGGTTTTACTTTTTACATACGTTTTAGTTATTACTTTTATTTAGTTTTGAATTTGATTTGATTTTTTAACCTTTATTTTATTTAAAAAATATTGAAATTTATTATTGACATTTCATTGAATTTCTTATGTGTGATTTTACTTTCTTTTAAATTTTATAAGATTTATTTTTTTAGTTTTTTGAGCAAATTGCACAATTAGTACCTATGGTTTGATCATATTGCATATGTAGTCCCCGAATCGTTAAAAACTAACGAACACTAACAGTGGGGACTAAATTTGCAACAAACTTTCAAATATTTTGATTAAATTTGCAAATTTTAAAATCTAGCAACCAAATTTGTAATATGATCAAACCACAGGGACTATTTTGTAATTTTCCCTTAGTTTAATAGGTAAATTGAAATTATATAAATTAGTTTTAATTTCGTATCGAATACAACTTATTCTCATAAGGTAATGATAAAGCTTGTTAAGCTTATATGTTAGGTTTCTAAGAGATAACAAATAGAAATAAAAAATATTAGTCGGTTTATAAAAAAATCTTACTTTTTTGCTTCGCCTAGGGCCTCTCAAGCCATTGATTCGTAGCTGAATCAAATACTATAGGTTTAAATCTATCGAACATATGTGTTATGATTTTAGATGTAAAGTATTATATGTTTGTGTTCGAGTGTAAGAAAAAATAAAGGTGTGACGTGTGATTTATTTCAACATTTTATATTTTATCCATACTTTATTAATAAACTAAGAGATGTTTTCTTCTCTAAGTCTTCTTAGAGTAGTCGTATCCTTTTCTCTATCTCTACCTGTATGATTTCTAAAGAACCATATTTCTCTTTTAGTTTTGTTTATTTTCAAACCCTCACACATCACATTCTTCGTCTACACCTCTATCTTATCCATACACATTTTTTTATATTTATTTTTTTATTTTCTATACACTCATAATAATTATATAAAGGCTAGAGAGCGAATTTAAAGTACAATATATAAAACTCATTTAGTAAAATAGAGAATGAGACAGAGATGTAAGTTCAAACATTTCTCTAATTTTTTATCTAAAATATAAAGATAGATCATATATAAGAGTATGGGATGTGAATGCCCTTAAATTAGACTGATAATAACTTCAATTAAAATGTTAATTTCAATATTAAAGTCATAATATAATATTTTAAAATACACAAGTAAAATTAACGAGTTCATGTGAGACTATCTCACTTGATAAAAATTTTGTGAAATAAAACGAAAATATTGAGTTCAAACTTATATGGTAGATTGTTTTTTAAAAAAGTAAAATCATATTAGCAAAATAAAATACACAAAATGAAAAGAGGAGGGTGATTGTTTTGAAAAGGTTTTAAGCTTCGGACATGATTCAAGTGCAAGACGAAATTTTTAGAAAAATTACAATGGATCGAGTTACAAGATCGGTAAATTAATTATGTATTTTATCACATGAATATATCCTATCTGCTGAATATAATAGGAATATGACACCTCAACAAATCAAATTTGTTTGAACGACATTGATTAATAATATGGGCTTAATAATTACTTTTGTATCTCCTGGGGATATGACAGATTCTCAATCTTATGAAACTGAAAATATTCACATGATATATATTTGTTCAATCATTACAGAAAGATGTTTTCTTGGTGTACCTAAAAAAACTCTATAAATCAAACTTTGACATGTTAAAGTTTATGAATCGCACGTATTTGCGAAATCAATAATAAATATTTTTTTTGGAACTTCTAGATTAGTTATGATAGAATAACAAACATCTGGATAATCTAAGAGATTAAACTTGAACTCACAATCTTTGGTTGAGAATAACACACTACTCTAACTCATACCTAATTACCATAACACCTAACCCCCACTCCTTGTATAAGCCGTTTAGCACACTCATTACATACATGAAGGCTACATATATCTTTTTCTTACATGGATGACATGTGTGCACTTCATATACCGTATTATAAATTTATCCATTTCGAATTTTTACATAATTTTAACGTCATTTCTTAAAATGTTGACATGTAAGTGGTGACTAATTTAGTGGAAATGATTTTTTATGCAGACACGAAAACATACTAGTGTTTGTTATTGCAAAGTGATCTTGTTCTTCGAGAGAACCTGCAACACTCGAGACAAAGAACCATTAGGCTTATTGCAAGGGATTCTTATGTGATTCACATTCGGCATGAGAATCAGTTAAGTGTGTGAAGTGATAAGTGTTTGACTAGAGAGATAGTGTTCTGAGTGTGAATGCATATCCGAGTACCCAATGGCCTCTATTTTATACTTGAGGAGGTCTTATTACGAGATGATATTTTTTCCAAATATCTTTCTGTTTTGTTAGGCTGACCTCTCTTATTTTATCTTTCATGTCTTGATCCTCGAACATATCTCTTATTGGTGTAATATGTTGACCTCTTTTTACCGTCGTCTCGCTTTTATCTTTTCTGACTTACCAGCAGGCTTTGACTTTCCTATTCGGTGATCACTATAGTAAATAATATTTTCTCTAATGTATGTCGTTAAGGTATGAGTTGTCATTGGAGCCAAGGCCGTTGTCTTATTTGGCTGGGGGAATTTGCACGCGGGTTACACTTTATCACAAGGATCGTTTACCCTTGCTTACGTCATTAGTGTTTGTCATTAACCCATGAAAATCATGTATGTATGCATGCATGCATGCATACTTATTTTATTATATTTATATATCTTTTATAAGTGCAAAAAATAATATTTATACATCAACTCATTCAACTACAGAAAGATGCAGAAACAGATACATTTTCAAAACATCTAGACAAGATGTTCTAGTTTACTCACAACGTTAAGTGTTTAAATTCCATAATTCTATAAAATATAATAAAAATAGACTATAATAAACTTATTTTAAGTAATAAATAATTACAGATACTTTTCATTTAGTTAACTATAATTCTACAGATACACTTCTATAATAGTAAAAGATACGCAATCTTACAGTAAAGGTAAAATCCTTTCCCCCTTTATCACCATGGCCCATTTCATATAAAATAAACGTGTATATTCCAGAATCCAAAAACACCTTTTAACAACATTCATTCATTCATTTGCGCTTACAAATACGTCACTCACACAAGTTTTCCCTTTTCAGAAAAGTTTGTTACACCTTTTGTCCTTATCAACCCTCGTGAGTTCGTCAGCCCGCACAGCGCACAGTCACCAACGACGACGACGACGTCGTTTCCTCCGCTTCATTCATCCCAGATTCGTGTTTTCCTGTAAGATTTCTCTTCATCTACATGAATGTATGCGTGTATACAACCGTTTCATTGTATTTGTGTTTATGTGTACGTTTATGATGTGTTGTTGGATTTGATCAGTTTGAGAATCGAATTGAAGTGATTGATAGAAGGTGCATTTGGAGAGATTTACGGAGATGATGAAGAAACGTGAGGACGATGACGCCGATAGGAGGATCACAATCGGCGTTTGCGTTATGGAAAAGAAGGTGAAATGCGGCCCGGAGGTTCTGTTCCTTTTACTTTTGTTTTATTCTGTACACATATGATCATTAGGACTTTAATGGCGATCGTAACTGTATTGCCGATACGCTTTTCTCATTTGATTTGTTGTTTCGTTTTTGCGTTTTGATTTTATTTATTTCGTTTCCTGTTTGTTGATCTCTTTGTGTTGTGGCGACGGCGGCATTAGGTTTTTTCAGCACCGATGGGGCAAATTCTGGAAAGGTTGCAAGCTTTTGGTGAATTTGAGGTAACTGTGATTTAGTTTAGCTTATTGATTGTGATTTTAGCAGATTTGGATATATGGCTACAGAATGTGGTCCTATATGAAGAATCTCTACCAAACATCACATTATCTATTGACTTTTGGCTTATTTAACATGCAAATAGTCTATATATGGTCTCAGGTTTTGACTTATCACATTTCTTATTGGTTTAATCCACATGCACGTACTGTTTATATGGTTTAAAATTTCTACTCATCAAATTTGGTTGTCATATTCTCTTGTAGATCATCCATTTTGGGGACAAGGTTATCCTAGAGGAACCAGTAGAGAGGTGAAAATTTTCCTTTTATATTTTATAACACTTTATAAGTTGGTAGTGTTGATCTATGCCTCACTGTTTAAATTATTATTCAGGTATGTAGTATTTCGTGATGAATCTCTTATGAATACGAACGTGATGAGTAGGGTTGCACTCAACCTCAAGTATAATTTCATATTTATGAAAAATATTATATATGAACTTCCAAAATCACAGATTCTCGTATATGCAATCTCTTCCAACGTCCAAGTTTTAGTTACCTTGTTATTGTAGTTGCATCCATACAATTGAAAGTACATATACATATAAATGTTCCTGAACATGCAATGGCATCATTGTTATATTTTGGAGTTCTAGCACTAACTTTAGTATTTCAGGTGGCCAATATGTGATTGTTTGATTGCTTTCCATTCTTCTGGGTACCCGCTTGAAAAAGCTGAGGCATATGCCGCCTTAAGGAAGTAAGTGTCAACTTTCTTTCTTTCCAATTTTGGTAATCTTTGGGTCTTATTAACGCGCACATTTATTTGAATGATATGTGTGGTCCTTTCTAGCATTCCCGACTAGTTTCGGATAAAACTTGCTCGTTCTCTACCTTCTGCTTGATGGTCCAGCCTTCTTGATCTAATACAAGCTCAGAGTAGAGCTGTGTTTCACTTTCAGATTAGCCACTAGGTATTTCTTGCTTCAAAGTTGGGTCTCTGAAACACCAAAGCTTTCTTTGTAACAATATCATAACTTACATCAGCAGTCACAATTACTACTTCATGGGTGCTTGCCTTTCTGGTAGCGTGCAACTTGTTAACTTCTTGATGAATGCATCGGACGCACATGTGGCTTCACTGTTTGTTCAATACAGAACACATTTCACTGTTTTTTCTTTTGTTGTTTTCCTTACTTGTTGGCATGGACAAACAGACAGAAATATTTCATAAATTTCACATCAGATACACTTCAATCTGACTGATAGTCAGATATTTTTGTGCACCCCCCTTGTTACCATAAGGAAAGTATGGCCAGCGATCACATGTCAAGTCTGTTTGGCTTAGTATCTGTCATTTTGATAAGTTTCATATGCTTATTCTGTAAGCATTTAACACTCTGCAGCAGTCCATTAAAAGCTGACTATAAATTACTCTCTTTTTCAGGCCTTTCCTTGTAAATGAATTGGAGCACCAGCACCTTCTGCATGACAGGAGGAAAGTCTACGAGGTATGGTTATTAAACTAGTAATGTTAGGAGTTAATTAATTTGCACACATTTATAGTACTTTTGTTTCTTGTTTCCTTATGAAGATGGCTCCTTGTCTGCTACGTTAAAGGATGTAAAGGAATTTGCAAAGGTGGGGGTTGGTCGATATTGTATCTTTCTTGTCATAGTCTGTGGTCAGTAGAAGATCAGAATAGAGTTTTTCTGTAAGATTTTGATATGTATTAAGTATGGGAGGGAACTTGCAATCTTGTAGTTGAATTAAAATATGATATATATGATGGATCTTCTGTTCTATAATAACATAAATTGATGGTCCAGACATTGATGTTTATCAAAAACACAGATATGAATATCTTTTTTGTGTGTAGTGGGTTTCCAGTTTGAGGTATCTTTTAGCTTTTTAAGAGTGAACTTAAGCTTCTTCAAAAGCACATGTTCTTAGGGACGAGATTAGCTTTACAAGAAATCTATTTTCTTCATTGATTATCATAGTAGGTTGCTAAGTTAATACTTATGTGTTTCATGAGAGTATAATTTTTTTTAAATTAATCTTCTTTCATTTGTTAGGGTGATAAACTTTTGATGCATACATCGTTAAGACATGGTTTGACTCATTCATGATGTTTTTGTTTCTTAAAAGTGGATTGTCTTTGTATTCATTTTTATCAATTACCAACCACTGCTTACTGATGGAGATTTATTTTTTATCCTCCTATTTGCAATTTGTTCCTCTATTGAAACTTAAGTGTCTTGAATCATATGGAATTCCCGTTCCTCGATATGCACTTGTCAATAGAGAAAAGCCATATCAAGGGTTGGATTATTTTGTTGAAGAAGAAGATTTTGTTGAGGTTCATGGACAGCGATTTTGGAAGCCTTTTGTGGAGAAGCCCATTCATGGTAACCTTTTACATTAAACTTTTCATGCTTCTACTCTTCTCCATTTGTGTTTTAGTATCTAGTATTTAATTCTCTAGTAAGCCTTTATTTCCTTTTGCAATTTATCGGGCTCAAACTTTCAGAACTTTACTCTTTGTTACTTTGTTAGTAATATGACAGAACTGTTAGTACCTAGAATACATTTTTCTTGGGGCTAGTGTGATGAAGTTACTAACTTAGAACGAGATGATTATTTATATTCTTCACTTATGCACTTTTCTTCAAAATTTTGTAATATTTAGTTTTCCAAGTGTAAATTTGCTATTTATCTTTCTTTTTTACAGGTGACGACCATCGCATAATGATCTATTACCCCAGTTCAGCTGGAGGTGGAATGAAAGAATTGTTCCGAAAGGTCAGCTTTCTAACTTGACACCTATGGAATTGGAACATCATAAAACTTGTGCATAACTTAATTTTTACATCACATAACTATGGACAACCATACAAGCTTAGGTGATCATGCTGATAGATTTTGTAGGCTAAGCTAATCACACTCTACCTGGCATGGATGTCACCCCAACGCTCATCTGTGTTGCCTTCCTTCTCCCTAGACCTCCCTTTAGTTACTACTTAGTGACCCTAGTTTTCAAAATAATTCTCTTAAATACAACATATAGATCCCACTTATGATTGTTGGTGCCATCCTACTAAGCCACACTCCATGCACAAATAAAGTCTAACAGAGAACGAAGATTATCTGAAGATGGGTTGCTTGATTGACAAGGAGCATAATAAGAAGTTAGAATACTTGAATATATTCCCTAATGTTCCTTAAGCATGATGTATTCAACTAAAACAGTGGATCTACATAGCAAGAAACTCTAGTTGGGGAAATCTACAATCTCAATACAAAGACGGGTGAAACAGTCAAGGCTCAGTAACATGTTCATGATCTCACCATGGTGTCCAGTCTAGATTCAGTTTCAATATATTATATTTATCACATCCCTCAACAATGCTAACCATTATATGGATTTAGCTTTTACAAAAAACCATTGTAGATAAAGAAATACCAAATTGTACTTGGATTTAGATTCAGAAGTAGCATACTCACAGAAACTAGGCCAAAATTGTTCGACTGTTCCAAGTATAGTGGTCTTCGGGGTTTCACAATGGTAACTGAAAGTTAAAATAACTTCCTGGGTACCATCTAATATTACGAGTAGATTGTTGTATGGCTGGATTGATGTGGTATTAGATTCTAGCTTTGTTTAGAAAGTTTTGATATTATTAGGAGTAAGAACTACGCAATTACTAAACATGAATATGTACTCATAATATACTTCTCTAGCTACACGTCATTTGTTAGTCATACATGTTTGGTTCATTGCCTTTCTCCTTTTTGCCTCAGTTTTCTCAGATGTCATGAATTTTATGCCCTAGCTAATGATGCATGTTTTCCTAACAAGGCATCTTGAATTTTTTATATCTGTATAAGCACTGATTATATTTAATATATTTGAATACCAGTTCTATAAATATAATCGCAGTTTTACTTTTAGATGATTCTCTGACCATTTAATTGGGTATTGGTCTTTGACTGGTTGTGTACCTTTCATATCATATATGGTCTGAGAATCTGCAGATACTTGTATAGCAAAATCATAACTGGTATATCATAATCATAAAAGGTAATGTCTTGCAGGTTGGTAATAGATCAAGTGAGTTTCATCCGGAAGTTAGAAGAGTGAGGCGTGAGAATTCTTATATATATGAAGAATTTATGCCAACTGGAGGAACAGATGTAAAGGTGAATTCGATACTTCATGAAAGTTGCTGTAATATTCTGTGACTATTCAATCTGGAAATATGGCTAGTATTGTATAACGTCTATGTTGGTTGGATTCTGCATTGGTATACCTCCTTATTTCTTAGGGTTAATTTCTCATTCATTGAGTTCTATTATATAATATTCTAATACAAACGTGGTGAAAAAAATATGAACTATAAATTATGAAAAGCTGTAATGTATTTATATACAAATCTACAACGTTTCTTTCCACTTTTGGTTGGAAGTGCTTGCTATTGTATTAATTCTTATGTTGAATTGTTTGGTGATATGCAGTTGCCAGTAACTTATATATTACACAAATCTTGATGCATTCTTACTGAAAATGCACGGTCTGCTAGCTAGTTTTATGTGTATACTATTATTCGTCAAAAGTATGCATATGGTATAACATAATAGCATTGGTAGTTGTGTTATTACACAAATCTTGATGCATTCTTACTGAAAATGCACGGTCTGCTAGCTAGTTTTATGTGTATACTATTATTCGTCAAAAGTATGCATATGGTATAACATAATAGCATTGGTAGTTGTGTTATTACACAAATCTTGATGCATTCTTACTGAAAATGCACGGTCTGCTAGCTAGTTTTATGTGTATACTATTATTCGTCAAAAGTATGCATATGGTATAACATAATAGCATTGGTAGTTGTGTTATTACACAAATCTTGATGCATTCTTACTGAAAATGCACGGTCTGCTAGCTAGTTTTATGTGTATACTATTATTCGTCAAAAGTATGCATATGGTATAACATAATAGCATTGGTAGTTGTGTTATTACACAAATCTTGATGCATTCTTACTGAAAATGCACGGTCTGCTAGCTAGTTTTATGTGTATACTATTATTCGTCAAAAGTATGCATATGGTATAACATAATAGCATTGGTAGTTGTGTTATTACACAAATCTTGATGCATTCTTACTGAAAATGCACGGTCTGCTAGCTAGTTTTATGTGTATACTATTATTCGTCAAAAGTATGCATATGGTATAACATAATAGCATTGGTAGTTGTGTTATTACACAAATCTTGATGCATTCTTACTGAAAATGCACGGTCTGCTAGCTAGTTTTATGTGTATACTATTATTCGTCAAAAGTATGCATATGGTATAACATAATAGCATTGGTAGTTGTGTTATTACACAAATCTTGATGCATTCTTACTGAAAATGCACGGTCTGCTAGCTAGTTTTATGTGTATACTATTATTCGTCAAAAGTATGCATATGGTATAACATAATAGCATTGGTAGTTGTGTTATTACACAAATCTTGATGCATTCTTACTGAAAATGCACGGTCTGCTAGCTAGTTTTATGTGTATACTATTATTCGTCAAAAGTATGCATATGGTATAACATAATAGCATTGGTAGTTGTGTTATTACACAAATCTTGATGCATTCTTACTGAAAATGCACGGTCTGCTAGCTAGTTTTATGTGTATACTATTATTCGTCAAAAGTATGCATATGGTATAACATAATAGCATTGGTAGTTGTGTTATTACACAAATCTTGATGCATTCTTACTGAAAATGCACGGTCTGCTAGCTAGTTTTATGTGTATACTATTATTCGTCAAAAGTATGCATATGGTATAACATAATAGCATTGGTAGTTGTGTTATTACACAAATCTTGATGCATTCTTACTGAAAATGCACGGTCTGCTAGCTAGTTTTATGTGTATACTATTATTCGTCAAAAGTATGCATATGGTATAACATAATAGCATTGGTAGTTGTGTTATTACACAAATCTTGATGCATTCTTACTGAAAATGCACGGTCTGCTAGCTAGTTTTATGTGTATACTATTATTCGTCAAAAGTATGCATATGGTATAACATAATAGCATTGGTAGTTGTGTTACATCGTTGCTTGTATAAGAGTCTGTTCTCTGAGTGATATGGGCTTGAATTTTTTTGTATGCAGTCTGCTATTCATGACATCTTGCTTATGCATTAAAGTAACATCTGGCTAATTGGTTACTTTTTATGTTGTAGGTTTATACAGTTGGTCCAGAGTATGCACATGCTGAAGCCAGGAAGTCTCCTGTTGTTGATGGTGTTGTCATGAGAAATCCTGATGGCAAAGAAGTAAGTGACTTGTGTAGCAACTCTTTTCTCCCTTTGTCTGTTCCAAGAGCCAATGCTAGGTTCTGTTATTGACATATTTTGAGAATAAACAGTGTTTATATGAGTATCTCCATGGTATGACATGCAAAATTTGGACCCTGGTTCAGATATACCCTGATCCTATCTCCAGCTTAGATTAACTCATGTGTCCATGTAAAGCTGCAAGTTTTGTAACAGTGACAGGAATAAATTGCCTTCTTCCCTTCCAAGATTCATGACTCTCAGTTCTTCTGGAAGGAATATTTTGGTTCCTGCTTGACTTAAAAAGGTAGTTGGTGAACAATTTATATGGATTAATCCAAGGAAACTTGCATGTGCACCGCAAATTCTATTGATTTTCATGAACAGAGTGTTAACAAATACTTTACTTGAAAAGCTATATGTTATCTGGTTTTCTGATCACATTTGGGAGGGTTATAATAATGCGTTTGAGAATGATTTAAAATTTTCTATGAATGGCAGGTCAGGTATCCTGTGCTTCTTACACCCAACGAGAAACAAATGGCAAGAGAAGTCTGCATTGCATTTAGGCAAGGGGTAGGTGATTTTATCATTTTCTCCATCATGAGTTATTGTTATTGTTATAAATTCTTTTGCATATTCTAAAAAAATCCTTTCTACCAGTTCCCCACTTTCTAATATTTTCTTATTTCGAAACATAAAGTCTGTAGGAACTATAAATGATTATGACCCATTAGCTGATCTGATGCAGGATAATCAATGAATTTGAATTTGAATTTGAATATTTATTCAAATAATTATCTTTTTATTTAGTTATATTCTATTTTAGTTTGTTATTATCTTTAAGGTTGTTAGAAACTAGTATAAATATTAGGGTTTGTTTTTGTATGTTATTAGTTTTTTGATTAAATTTTGACTTAAAGAACCTTTGTTCTTGGCAAAGTTTAAAAGAACGGAATCGAGCCTCAAGACGTTTTCTTTCGCCTCACGAGGCGTAAGTCTCGAGGCGAAACGAGGCGTAAGCCTGAGGCGGAAGTAATAAATAAATATAAAAAAATATAATTTTTATAAAAAATAAGCATGATTTATCTAATCACTTACTAGAATAATTAAAACGTCATTATATTGATTAGCTATTTTACAAACAACTCAACATTTACTTTTAAAAACATCAAGTTGTATGTAGTATACAAACAAAAATGTTAAGAAACAAAAAGAAAAAAAAGCAGAAATAGAAGAAAAGAAAAGTAGAAAACACACACTAGTTAAAAACAACAAAATAAAAACTCAAGGAACTCTACAGCTAGTAGTCTACACTGCAGCACTTTTGCAGCACTTTCTGCACTTCCTGCAGCACTTTTACTGCACTTCTTGCAGCACCCAGTGACTAGTACATGTACTTTTTTTATGTTGCATTATATCACTTGTTCTCCTTCCCTCTTCATCCTCCTCATTCCATAAAACAGCTTCGGGCAAC
>BJCM01274635.1:2167-12726 GCA_018326385.1 Flaveria bidentis | reverse complement strand
AACCGATCCTGCAATTGGTATCAGAGCTTTTTAGGCTCTTTATTGTGAGATCTTACCATCCAAATCAACTTGTTTTTCACTCCTCCCCACAACTCACTCAAAATGGCCCTTAACAAATCCGAAGTAGAGATGGGAACTATGACCAAAGCTCCCATCATTACTCCTGAAAACTTCAGGTCTTGGAGCAGAAGAATAGAATGCTTCATCAGATACCAAGACAACAAAATGTAGAACTCCATTGTCAACGGGCCGTACAAACCCAAGGTGGCTTCACCAGGAGGAAACGGTGCCATGATAGAAAAAGGTGTTGAAGACTATTCTGACGAGGACTGAAAGAAGATAGACATCGAAAACAATGCTATGAGGAGTTAGAGAAAATTGTGTCCCTATTAAAACCTGAACACACCAACTACAAGACTCAAATAAAGGATCTAATATCCAAATTGTCTGAGGCTCAAGCCTAGCTTGTCACTACTGAGGCTCAGGCTAGGAAGCATGCTATTTCTGAGTAGAACTTCCAAGCTATTCTTGCATCATCCTCCCACTCTAAACTCTATTATCAGAACAAAGGAGGGTTGGGGACCAATGAAATTGCTCCACCATATTCTTATGAGTCAATAAGATAACCTAGATGTGGTACTGAAGAGCAAGAGGTCCCAACTGCTGACCCTTCTTCACTAGAGTTGAAGGATGAAGCAACAATAGTGGCCATCGCAGGTAAGGAACAGGTAGATGTACCCATCTCTCCTAGTGAAGATCAAATCCTAACCACTTAGGCCAGAAGAAGAGCTAAAGCTGCTAGAAGAATTGCCAAGAAAGTGGCTGAGTTTAAGTTGAAGATTGACCCAAAGCAGAAAGGTGTCTTTATCTCAGCTGGATTCCAAGTGGTAGGTACTTCTGATTCAGGAAAGGAGGGTAATACCAGCACTCCTGTTCAGAACTATGACCTCTTCGCCCGTTTGCCAATCGTAGTACCACCATTTGAAGTGTGGAGTGAAGTCTTGAGGCATTTCACGTAAGGGAATCTTTGACATTGTGCGTGGGGGACTCTATTTCAGCATCACTTTAGGTCTTCCAAATATGGGATCCACTTCAGACTTACGGATGTACCTCTTCGGTTGTTGAGGTCTGAAGTTTACCCAGCTGGTGTGGTATTCCTTCTTTAACGCAACCTCGAACCATCCTAACATCTTCCTTGGATTTGTAAATAGAAGATTTAAACATGCCAGGCGGTTGAGCTCAAAACCTGGAAAAGTCTTTAGATCATGAGGATATATGAATTACTCGATTCCTTTCTCCATTTTCACAACATAGACCTCTAAGTCTTCAAAATACGCCCACGCTATAATCTTGCCTGACACTTTCTGATGTTTTTTGATTTTGTAGAGCTTTGTGTAGGCATTCTGCTTTGGTGGTGTGCGTTGGGATTTCATCTTTGCAAAACAAGCTGCCCATTCAGCTTTCTTGATATCAACATTTGCGTCCGAAGCTTGGGCTGTGCTTTCTTCTTTCTCTACTTCATCCAACTTCTCAAAAGTACCACTATTAAATGTTTCACCCAAGTTGGGGATAACATGTCCTTCCAAATCAGTGTACTGTGGATAATGCTCTACAGTGATGTTTTCTATCTCTATTTCATCTACATCGTTTAGCTCATCGTTACTCGTGACATCAACTTGATCTTCTTGATCATCATCATCCTCTTGATCTTTTCAGCTCGGTCCTCCTTCCTCAATATCTTCCTCAAAATCATCTTCATCCTCATCATCATCATCACCATCATCACCATCCTTGATCTTTAATGGTTCAGTCTTTCATCCCTTGAGCTTTAGCAGTGCTACTTGTTCTTCTTCTCAAGCTCCTCTATCCTCTTTACCGATTCCAACACTAGCTCATTTTGACCTTTAAGCGCGTGGTGGGCTCGACCTAACGCTCTCTCATACTGAGCACTCTTCTCACTCAGACGCACTATCTGCTTTGCCTGAGCTGCATTAACCTCCATCATCTGATTTAGTTGTGTAGCTCGTAGCTCGTCGGTGGCAATTAGTCTCAGCACAATCTGGTTCAGGTTAGCAAGCTGCTCCTCTAACCCAACCATTGGTAAAGTAGGTCCTGGTGAGAATGTGGATTAGGTGGATGGACCAGCTTGGTGAGTGGTGGTAGATGTGGTGAATATGGGAGGTGGAATATGAGTGGGATGTGGTGGAGTGGCTGTGGTAGTGGTGATGGGTGGAGTGATAGTAGTGGTGGGAGAAGCTATGGTGGTAGTAGTAGCTGTGGTGGTGGTGTTTGGAGATGTGGTAGTGGTGGTGGGTGTGGTAGTGGTGGTGGGTGTGGCAAAGGTGGTGGCTGTGGTAGAGGTGGTGGCTGTGGTAGAGGTGGTGGCTGTGGCAGAGGTGGTGGCTATGGCAGAAGATGTAATCACTGTAAACCTCGGCCTCTTACCCTTTTTTCCATGAGGGTGAGCCATTCTCTTCTTCCTGGAGCCCTTTATAATAAGAGCTCCCCCTTGGCTGCTAGGCTTGTTGGGGGTGTATGTAGGATCAATAACATCAGTAGCAGCACCCCTCGACTCAGCCTAGCGTCCTCCAACCGCCTCTATCCCTTTTTCGATGTCCACGACCCGGCTCCTGTCAGTCCTCACTAATGGCTCATTATCAGACTCCTCATCTTCATCGACCAAAAAATCTTGGTGGAAGGCAACACTTTTAGTTCCACCAGGTGCCTCACCACCTTGACCCTAATCATCATCGTCGTCGTCGGCATCTTCGTCTGTGGGTGACATGATGGGCTCGACATTAGAGTCACTGTCATCGTGACGCCACTTCTTGCGTGATGGCGCCACGTACTCCGCATTGGCTAGATGGCCAAACAATCTCCTCACTAGTGGCTTTACTTGCTTCCCCCGGTAGACCTTCATCCAACCCAGTGTCATATCATCCATCACCTCCAAAAAAACCGCATCCTCCCTCTCTTTCGGCAGGGAAGGAAGCTTCTGATCAATGATCATCTGTAGAAATTTCGGGTACATGCAGAACCTTCCTTCCCCTTGACCTCTATGTTCTCGACCATGTATGAGAATATCATCTGGGCGAAACTGAACGGATGGTTCAGCACCGGAGCAATATATGCATTCTGGATTTGATCTGACATCTCGTCAAATCCCCTTCCTGACGCTATGCACTTCAGGATAATGTGAGCTAAGTACTTAAACTGGGGACACAGGTTGCTTTTATTGAGCACACCTATGTTGATATCCCCATTGTACTTCATCCTTAAGAAGCAGCCCCTAACTGTCAGTGGGTGTAGCTTGTCGGGTGGTCTCCATCTTCACCTAGATCCAAAATTTGCCTAAAATCGGCTGCTGTAACACTGATCTCTTGTTCAAAGAGAGCTCTGGATGCAATATGGCTCAGTGGACCTATGAACAATAGCCCTTTCCCAGAAGATCTGCTGGAGTGATCTGTAAGGAGTGCACGGTGTCAATATGGCCTTGAAGATCCTCGATCTCCTGAGAAATGCAATCATCCCCGCAAACTCGGAAGCATTCCGAGTGGTGGCATCCAAGTGAGCACAGATGTTGTGCTTGGGGATCATGGTCCACCTATCAGCCATGTTGCTGTAACACAAGAAAGATATACATTAGAGTTATGTATTGGAGATAACAATTGAAACTTAAGTTGTTTTAGATCAAATTGGTTCAATCGCATGATTGAACTATACGACCGAGTTCAATCGTGCGATTGAGCCTGCGGCTAAGTTTAGTCGTGCGATTGAGCTTGTGACTGAACTTAGTCATGTGTTAAGCCATGCGTTAAGTCAGTCGTGCGAGTGAGTCACCGAATGATTCATTCGTGCGATTGAATCGTACGCCTGGCTCAATCGTGCGACTAAGGTTCATTCGGAGTGTCCATTCGTAGATGACTCTGTTCGACACTCCAACCATGAATCTTTGTCAAAACTTGATGTTAGACGTCGTGTTTATATTCATTAGATTTGCAGGGACTCTAAATATCACTTAATGTCCTTTATTTCAACGATTATGTACATTTAAGTGGTCTATTTGAAGAGTTTTACTGATTTCTTGATTTTAGTCAATTAAGTCTGTTAGGGTTTGATTTCACCGGTCATTTTGATCGATTTCAGTCTCACAATACCTGTAGATGAATGATAAGGTTAGAGTCACAATCGGCATGTAATCAAGGTAAAACGAATTTTGAGCAGAGTGTCTACGTATGGGAGAAGTTTGAGTGCTTTGAAGGGTGGTGAGAAATGTGACCGACTCAACCCTCTATTTATACTGATTTAATGTTCAGTCGTGCGAGTGGACTTATACGCATGCTTCAATCGTGCGACTGGGGTTCAGTCGTGGCGACTGTCTTATACTTCTCTGTCCACCCGTACGATTGGTTCACTCTGGTGATCCAATCGCATGGATGCCCCCATACTCATGGTCGAATCGTGTGACTGGCTCATACTTATGGTCCAATCATGCGATTGGCTCATAATTATGGTCGAATCATGCGATTGGCTCATACTTATGGTCCAATCTTGTGATTGGCTCATACTTATGATCCAATTGTGCGATTGGCTCATACTCACAAATCACTTAAACTTTTACCTTGTGATATTAAACATTATGAACACTGATCATCTCAGACATGACCCTTTTTTTTAATTTAAGACCATTTGATCACCTCAGACATGATCTTTTTAATTTAGAAACCGTTTGATCACCTCAGATGTGACCACTTAAAGTGACTGATTCATAGATTAAATCTAGTTGTATAGTCCGACTTTTACCTAACAAAAAATAGAAAAATAGAAAAACAACTTGAAATTAAAAGCAAAACAAGACATATTTTTGTGTTTTTGATTAGAGATGGATTGAAATATTTTAGAAAAACGTCTAACATATTTTAATTCCTGGACAACACAGCTTCAAGTTAATTTTATTATTTCTGGAACGATTCATTTTAGAATCATACAGGTATATCAGAATCATTTGGGACATTTTAATAAAACGGTTTTGATGCTAGATTCTTGTTTTGACCAAGAGTCAATAACAATTTTAGAAAATCATACTAGAGCTATAAGATGCACACAATGATTTTGACTGTCAAGAGTTGCAGCTCACGATGATTGTCAGTATATTTATCCACTTAAATCCATACACAGATTTTAGACTCATATTGGTGATGAGTTAGGTTTAATTATTTCAACAAGCATTTGTGGATCCCACACTTATATGATAATCAACATTCCTCAGGAGATTTAAAAACCTCAGTTTATCAAATGCTTTTGTATAGAGATCGGCGCGTTGAAAATCCGTATTAATTTTAAGAACATCGATTAATTGCTTTTTAAAACAGTCATGTATAAAGTGATATTTAATACCGATGTGTTTTGTTTTATGAATTCATTTTCTTAGCAACAATAGCAACAGAATTATCAACAAAAATACGGGTGTTAGAAAATTGCAAACCGTAGTCGCGCATTTGCTGTTGTATCCATATGATTTGTGAACAACAACTTGCAGTAGTAACATATTCAGCTTCACAAGTTGACAGAGCAACTAATGTCTGCTTCTTATACTGCCAGGTGACTAACCGTCTACCAAAGAACTGACATCCCGCAAATGTGGACTTGTAATTCATCTTGCAACCACCATAGTCCGAGTCACTATACGCTGTAAGCTCAAAGTCATCATCATGAGGATACCACAAACCGAGTGTTGGAGTACCCTTCAGATATCGAAAAATCCGTTTAACGCCAATGAGATTATTTACTTTTGGTTTGGCCTGATATCTTGAACATAGACACGTGGCATACATAATATCAGGATGAGAGGCTGTGAGATACATAAGGGATCTGATCATTCCTCTATACATGGTAGCATCAACCAGATCACCATTTTCGTTGGGTGCCACGTCATGGTTCGTGGCAAGTGGAGTTCCAGCAACAGAAGCGTTCTCCATGTCGAACCGGCTGAGGATATCACCTACATGTCGAACATGAAGATCCATCAACATAGGTGATATTGACAGAGTCTTCCGCACATGAGACTTCGCTCAAAGTTGTGCAGTTAGCAAGCTTCGTCTTGATTGCCTTGAACTCCTTAAGAGAGAGATGTTGAGAAGGTTGAGGGGATGGTTTGGATGGTAGTTGGGTAGGTTATGGTTCAGAGGTTTTGGTAAGTGTTTTTGGTTGAAGGATGGGAAGTTTAGGAGGTTGGGGTGATGAAGTGGATGTGGGTAAATATGTGGGTTCAGGGGGTGAAGGGTTTGGTTTTGATGGTGAAGGGTAAGGATGAGGGTTCAGGTTGTGGTTGAGTGGTTGCAGTGAAGGTCATCCCATTTACCCTTCTGTACATCTCTTTTCTCTTTCCCAATCGGATGTCAGCCTTGATTTCATTGACAATCCGTTGGAGTGTCTTCTATGACATGGGACCCACCTGCCTTCCAGAGAAGCCATGAGCCCAAAGATAATCTTTCATCCAGGCCTTTTCACTGAGCTTCCTGGTTGTAATGACCCTTGCTTCTTCCTCCTTCTTCTTCTTTTCCTTTAGCTTTTCTCTTGCAACCTTCTTCTCTCTTTCTCCATCTGATCCTGCTCTTTGTTATAGAGCTAGAGGATCATTTCATTGTTGTGTGGAGAGAGTTCTTGAAGATTGAAGCCTTTGGAGGTTAGGAACTCAATCCTATCTTTCCTTAGCTACAAGTCAACCTCCATCTATTCTTCTTTCTCTTTCTCTAAGGCCAATCTGGCTTCTTCTTCATGTTTCAGCCAAGTTGCCTTTTCCAGATTCACTAACTCCTCTAGTGGTAGCAGGAGTGTTTCTTCATTGGCATCTCCCAATTGGATGGCTGGTCAATTATCTCTTCTCTTCTCTTGTTGTTGACAGCCTCCTGATTGGCTGCAACTGCTTTTGTATTGGTAGCTAGCAACTTTCCAGTTAGAAGTCTTCCTTTCTTCTTTAACTTCTCAATCTTCTCCTCTTCTTGAAGCTCTTCCGCAGTCATTTTCCTTTTCCCTTTGTTATCTTTTGAAGAACCTGGCTGTGGTGGTTCTTGGAGAGTGGATTCTGAATGTGAGAGAGGTAGAGAGGGTGTCTAGGATAGAGGTAGATCCAGAAAGTCCTCACTGTTCAGCTCAGATGCCATTTCTAGGATTGCATCTGTGATGATCAGTTCCTCAAACATCTTGAACAGTCCTTCTGCAGCTTCCATTTCAACTTCGGAAGATTCAACTTGTTCTTCCGAGGCTTTAACTTCAGCTTCGGAAGTTAGAGGAAATGCAGATTTTGTCCTGACTGTTTCAGTTGCTTGGCCATCAGTCCCCATTTCCCCTTTGAAATGAATCTTAGGTTCCATGTGGACCTTAGGTTGACCAACTTCTTCCATAGTGGTAAAAGGTGCAGTAAGCCTCTGAAGCTCTTCAGCTCCAAAGTAGATCATTGCAACATCTGGGCTTGGCTGATCAGTAGAGGATCTGAACAGAAACTTGGGTCGACTTGAAGTACAACTTGAGATGGCTCAGACAAAGTTATGACAGGAGTAGAAGATGTTGAAGTTGAAGTATAAATCTGTGGGTCCTCAAGTGTTTGTCTCTAAACATTCTCCTCCTTTTTGGTAGCATCATCTTGAGAGCTAGATGAGCTAAAGGAAGAAGTCAATGAGACCTAAACATGTACATGCCTAACAAATCTCTTAGTCCGTTTCTCAGCTAGTTTGGCCTTGAGATTGTCAATCTCAAGTTGCTGAGTGGCGGACCTTTCTTCTAAAGTCCTAACCAAGGATTCAAGGTTTGAGACTTTAAATAGAAGGTCTTTTATGAGGAGTTGCATGCTTCCCTCATCTTCTTTTGAAGAATCACGGGGAGATGAGGTAACATACCTAGTATGTTAATCCTCACCACCAGATGTGGTTTCTTGGCACCCTGGTTTCCCATGCTTAATGATGTCTCTTTCAGAGTCATCAAAAGGCATGATTGCCGCAGATTCAGTCTCAGATATGTTAACATTGTCCATAAGGTCCATTGAGGCACCTTCTGTAGTGGCAGCTGAATCTGCATGAGTCCCCTCCACATCAGTGGGACTCACCTCAGTTAAAGGTTGTTGATGGGTGCTAGAGATAAGGGATTTCTCTGGGCTTTGTTGATCTTCGAGAGGGTATTATAGATCAACGTCATTGCCGTGGAGAGATGTTACCTCTTCATCAGTTTTGAAGAGAAGGTCAGTGAAAGATAGGAAGGTTAAGCCTACTGACCCGGGACCTTGGTCAATGTCTACAGGCATTGTGCCTTTGATGGGGCCGTCCCTTGTTGGCTGCTCAGAAGAGTGTAAATACTCATCCTAAGGGCTGTTGGTTTGGGTGTTGGGCTCCTGGGTTTTGAGACTAAGGAGACTCAAAACCCTAATTGAGGTCAAAAGAGAAGGATGGAGAGACCTCACACTGAGTGGGAGCCCATGTTTCCACTCTTGTCTTTTTGGATTGAATAGAAGGGGCTTGCTCAATCAGAGTAGATTGAACAAGGGTTTGTTTAGGGCGTCTTTGGTATGTGATGGTGATGGGTAGAGAAGGCATGTTGACATTATGGAGGTGGTTGCTGGTGTGGGTTCATCACCTGTGGGGTGAACAGGAATGTCACCAGAAGCTATGCGCTCAATCATTCCTGGAAGCAGAGAAGTGTACCTTCTAGTGAAGTTGGTGGACACCTTCTTCAAAGTCTTGAAGATAGTAGGCCTCATGTGAGGGACATTCAGAGTAGCTGCACAGACAAGCGTACTCTGTTCCAACTCACAGTTGATTATGTGTTGAATGAATCTGGGATACATAAAGAATGTCTCCCTTTGAAGATTCCCAATCAGATTGGTGAACACAAATCTTGAATAATTGAAGCGGAGGCCTCTCACCAATCCACGAACTAAGCATCCTAGTTCATACGGGATTTGATCCCATCCCCCAAATTTGATTGACAGGAAGTGGAGGACAACGTGCAGGAGGAACTTCCAGTTGTAGGAGAAGTTAAACTTGTAGACTGTTGACCTGCTCACGTCTCCACCATATCCCATGAGGAGATAAGTGTTGTCTAAATCTTCTTTGGGGAATTCAGTAGGAGCTCTTGTTGGGTTTGTTGGACCATTATCTAAGTAGTTTAACCATTTAAACATGAAAACTGCAGCGTAATAAAACCTTAATCTTATGATTTATAATCTGAAAATTAAGGTTAATAACATAACATCAACAAACCCAAGAACATAGGATCATATATACATGTATGAACTAGCTATCAAGAGCAATTACAACCAAAACAAGATAAACAAACCACCTTTGTAAACCTGCTAAAAAACGAGATTTGGATGAAGAAGATGAGGTTCTTGATGGCCAAAACACCAAGGAGAGGTGTCCTCAAGCTTGTATACCCGCAAGCCTCAAGCAAACACCTTGTTGCTAGGATTTCTCCACCAAAAACGAACCAAGGAGGGTTGAAAATCTGATTTTCAGCTATGAACTCTTCAAGAAAACTATAGAGAAAAGTTTGGTTCTTGCATGTATGAGAGAGAGTCAAAAGATGGAGTGTGTGAGTAGTTCAAGTGGGGTGTGGTTTCAAGGCAACAAAACGGCCAAACATGCCCCTAAAGGGGTGGCCAAATTCTTTGTTTAAAATGGGTTCCCCCTATTTTAAACACCCACTTAATTAGTGAACTAGTTATTTTATTAGTTATACTATCAACCTTTTAAATATATAACTTAAACACACTATTATTATTTGATGTTATTTAACAAACTTAAATAACAATATAAATAATGTCCATGAACAAAATATCCTTATAAGTTGTTCTTTCTCACATACAATTTATTTAGAAAACCCATTTTCTAAATTGGTGTAATTATAATTGCATGATCATATCATCAATTAAATACATATAGGTATTTGCCAAACTTGTTATTGGGTATGACCCGACTTGGATCATAACGTACTAACCACATCAATATTCTATGTGTCTTGGGCATAAAATCCAACAGCTCCTTCATCATGAAGCTCGAGATGCTCCCTGATGAGTTGTTCAGTGATGACCAACTCTTGTCCACAAATGCTGGACCTTAGTACACGAATCCCATTTAGGGTTTCGGCTTGACCGTTTTCCCAAAATTTGGCCATTTGATTGGAGTAAACAGTGGGGTTAAAAGGATGAATCATCATGAACCAATTCATAGATACCATTAAAAGGCATAGCCTTAAAATAAAACACATCATCCATATAAACATGAATACTATTGTTAACAAACTTTAATTCATAACCATATTGTTTTAAAATGGAAAGAGAAATTATGTTCCTAGTCAAACTAGGAGCATACTAAATGTTCTTAAGTCCAAACCATTTGAAAGTTTCAAAATATAGTCTCTTTGGGCTTCAACATCAACTTTTGTTCCATTGCCCATATAGAGACTTGTGTCTCCCTTCTTGAAGTGCTTATTTCTTTTGAACCCCTGCAACAAATTGCAAATGTGAGTTTCACATCCGGTATCCAATACCCATGTGTTTGAAGAAATAA
>BJCM01274634.1:0-10936 GCA_018326385.1 Flaveria bidentis | reverse complement strand
CTTCTTTCTCTCTTTTGGCTGATTTGTGGGTGTGGGGAGAGGGTAAGGGCTGCCCTCTCCCTTTAAATATCCCCACTCACCCAACTTTCTCTCGTTGGCGAGTTTGGTCCCTCGACTTTGGACTTTATTTCTTTTTCTTCATCCGTCGGCTTCAAAATAAATAAATAACCAGGTGTTACAAAAAGTCAAAGTCAAGCGGGTTTGTGGGAAGCTCTACCCGAAGAGGCTGCTTATGTGAGTTCTAGGACCCCTCTTTTTACACGTTTTTGACTGATTTTGGGGCTGGAACACATAGCAAACCATTTTTATGTGTTGGGTATGTACCCATATGTATGTGTGTGTGTGTGTGATCGGGTGGAGTTGTGTTTGGGTATGTGTCACATCCTGGCGAAAGCGTGAGATGATTATTTGGGTGTGACTCGTTTGTACAGAACTCATTGATTAAAAGAGCTTATCAGATAGCACATCAGAATAATATAATAACTAGATTCATAGGATAATATTAAAGTTAGGATTACATAAAATCATAATAGTCAAAATTTGATCTAATATAATCCTATTACAAACATAATATCTAACTGCTACATCTTTTAGTAATGATGGAAGTGCGCGTCCACCGATATGCTGAGATCATACATGTTAACAATTAGATTAAAACAGACTTTTCCCATGACTTCTCCCCGGCCATTGTAAACATCAAAAGAAAACATAATGTTGTTACTTATGATAATTTTCCTAAAAAAGCATACTGAAAATAGTCAACATAAAGTTGGTGAGTTCACAGGTTTATCTTAAACAAAATATTATTGATGCATCATATACAACCAAACCTTACTTAATAATCAGATCATCCATACTGTCATAACATAATTCATAAATCAGGTAATATAGCATCACAACACTCATCCTGTTGGTGCAGGAAATAATTTTCCTAAGTAGCGCTACCTATATTATCCAACGGTTCCACATCCGAATTAATGGTTGTAACATAAATGACAGTATATCTCATAAAATTGCATCAATCATAAAATCATTATTATGCTTTTCCCCTAAAAGTTTATACAAATAAAAATGGGCTGTGAATGTCTTTACTCCAAGAGTAGACCTATAAACAAGAATATTTATAGTTTAGAAAATACAAATATTTTCTTCCAAATTTTCAATACCTCATATATCATGAAATTTTTGTAATAAATGGGTCTAAAAATCAGACTAAAATTTCATATTTTATTTGTTTACAGTTTATTTTCTATAATTTTTGCGATATTCAAATAAATTATCAAAAATTTCTTCGGGTTTCTAAAATTTCTAAAACTTGACCAAAATACTTGGAACAATGTTTTTAAATTCTCAAAATTTTCCCAAATCCCAAATCATGGCAGAGTCAATTTTTATGATTTTTATTATTTTACCAATATTTAGTAAAAATATCAGAATATATCCAAAAATTCCTATTTTCATACAGTCTTTTCTATTCAAATTTTTAGATTTTCTGTAATTGTCTCATAATTTATCTCAAAGTTAAAGTATTTTTCCCAATTTTCATATGGCAGAAAATTTCAAACTTCATAACTCATTCATAACTTCGAATTAGGTCACCAAACTTTTTCTGTAAATCTCAAAAATCATAAGAGTCAACATATAATTTTCTCAACTACTTTCCAGGTTCAGTTCTTCCGGCATAAATTTTTATTTCAAATACTTAAATAATTTATATAAATTATTTTACTTATAGAAATGGCATCAAAGTTTGCAAAACTATATTTCTTAATATGGTAAACATATTTTCAATATTCGTTCCCACAAAATAGTCAATTACATAATAAACTGAATTTAACAAGTTGCACATAGAATTTTTAAATCTTAATCGATAATTTCTTTTATATATCTTTTAGTTATCTTTATTTATTTATTCTTTTTAGGCTTTTCCTTACTGCTTTTAAATAAGGTTGATGTACTTATAAGATTCATGAAAATCTTGAATGTTAAATCATAAGGGTTAGTCATATGTGTTTATTTAAACACATATATAGCCTTTGTAGTCTTAACTAATTATAGTTTAGGGAATGAAACCTTGGTTTTGATAGAGAAAGTGGGTGATGATAGCTGATGGTAGCTTCTTTCTCCGATACTCCAACTCGTGTGGATGTCTTGAGTTTCTAAAATTGTGATTTCCTTGCAAAAGTTGATTTGGAAGGTGATGGTGTTCAACTGTGGTGATGTTTTTATGGTGACCGAGAGTAGTGATGTTGGTGGTGTTTGGTTATGGAGTTAACCGAGAGGTGATGGAGTGGTGGTGACAACTGAAATTTTGAGTTGGTGGTAGTTAGTGGCTTCCGATGGTGGTGTTTAGAAGTGGTAACAGAGAGCACAATGGTTGCAAGTGTGTCTTCCATTTTGGCCGAGAGTTTCTATTTAATTGGGAGGGTAATCATTAGGTCTAAGTCTAGGGTAGTGAGGTGTGTTTTATAGGGTCCTTAGATGGCTTAAACTAGGTGTTAAGGTGGCGATTTGCTAGAGTGTTTAGGAAGAGCCGAATAGGTGGGGTGGGTAGATGGGTGTCAAAGCATGCAAGGTGGCGGCTTCATGGAGTAGTGAGGTGTCTTGGTCGATTAGTGTGTTAATCACCCTTTAAATCGGTTGGTTTAATTCCTAATGAGCCGAGACTTGATGCTTTAGTTATTGTTTCAGTGTTTAGGTTTTGTTTAGTTTTGTTTTGATGTTTAATTCCTTTGTGATATTGCATTGTATAGTGGTGTTTGGTTGGGTTGTATTTTTGGTTTATTTGGTGTATGTTTGGTGCTAAAAGATTGAGATTCTTGATCATGTAATGTTTGATAACAAAAACTTATACATACAAACTAATGCATACGTAAATTTTATGCATGCATGCAAGCATGCATACGTACATCATACATATACTCACATAAACATATATAATTTATATGAGTTAACCAAATATAGAGTAATAATATGATGGTTTATTAAAAATATATTAACGTATGAAATCCTAAGTTTTAGGGTTGTCACATTCTCCCCCCGTAAAAATAATTTCGTCCCGAAATTCATTGGAGAGTAATACCTAAAGTTGAGAAGAACTTATCTGATTACTGATTTAAAATAGATGGGGATACTTTCTTCTGATTTCATCTTCTCTTTCCCAAGTGTATTCTGGACCCTTTTTGGTATTCCACTTAACTTTCACCATAGGAATCTTACTCCTTCTTAACCTCTTCACTTCCTTATCTAATATGGCTATTGGTTCTTCTGTAAAATGAAGCTTCTTGTCTACTTTTATTTCTTAAACTGGAACTTTTAATGTCTCATATGCTAGACATTTCTTTAGATTGGACACATGAAAAACGTTGTGTACTTCACTTAATTCTGGAGGCAGATCTAATTTATATGCTACTAAACCAATCCTATCAGTGATTTCAAATGGGCCAATATACCTAGGATTCAATTTATTCCTTCTTTCAAATCGAACTATGCCTTTTGTGGGTGATACCTTTAAATAGACCTTATCTCCAATCCGAAATTCCAAGGGTTTTCTTCTTTTATCGGCATAACTTTTCTGTCGATCCCTGGCAACTTTCAATCTATTTTTAATTTCAAGAATCTTATCTGATGTTTCCTGTATCAATTCAGGACCTGTAATTTGTCTGTCTCCTATCTCGTTCCAACATAGGGGTGATCTATATTTTCTCCCATACAAAGCTTCAAATGGGGCTATCCCAATACTTGAATGATAACTGTTATTATAAGAAATCTCTACTAAAGGAAGATGCGTATCCCAATTTCCACCAAAATCTAATGCACACGCTCGTAACATATCTTCCAAAGTTTGAATTGTCTTCTCACTTTGACCATCTGTAAGTGGATGATAAGCTGTACTTAGATTTACCTGAGTCCCTAAAGTTTTTTGTAATGTTTGCCAGAATCTAAAGGTGAATCTACTATCTCTGTCTGATATAATTGAAATATGTATTCCATGCCTGGATACGACATCTTTTATGTAAATTCTTGCCAATTTCTCCATTTTATAATCTTCCCTGATTGGTAGAAAATATGCTGATTTGGTTAACCTATCCACTATAACCCAAATAGTGTCATATCTGTTTGAAGTTCTTGGTAGTTTGGTTACGAAATCCATGGTTATTTGATCCCATTTCCATTCTGGAATTTCCGGTTGTTGCAAGTATCCAGAGGGTTTTTGGTATTCAGCTTTTACTCTTGAACAAATATCACATTTACCTACAAATTCTCCAATTGATTTCTTCATACCTGGCCACCAGTATTGACCTTTCAGATCTTTGTACATCTTGTTATTTCCTGGATATACAGAATACCTTGATTTATGTGCTTCTTGTAGGATAAATTTTCTAAGTACAATATCATTTGGTATCCAAGTTCTTCCTTTGAATTTCAGAATTCCATTGGTATCTTCTTCCAAATCTTTTATTTGCCCTTTTATGATTGGCTCATCTTTTTGCTGAGCGTCCCGAATTTTACTTATCAATTCAGAACATAAGTCCATCCTCATGGCACGTACTCGTAATGGTTTTGTTCCTTCTTTTCTACTTAAAGCATCAGCTACTACATTTGCCTTTCCTGGATGGTATTTGATTTCACAATCATAATCACTTAGTAATTCTACCCATCTCCTTTGTCTCATATTCAACATTTTCTGATCAAATATATACTGTAAGCTTTTATATCCCAGCGGAAGCGTGAGATGATTATTTGGGTGCGACTCGTTTGTACAGAACTCATTGATTAACAGAGCTTATCAGATAGCATAACAGAATAATATAATAACTAGATTCATAGGATAATATTAAAGTTAGGATTACATCAAGTCATAATAGTCGAAATTTGATCTAATATAATCCTATTACAAACATAATATCTAACTGCTACATCTTTTAGTAACGATGGAAGTGCGCGTCCACCGATATGCTGAGATCATACATGTTAACAGTTAGATTAACACAGACTTTTCCCATGACTACTCCCCAGCCATTGTAAACATCAAAAGAAAACATAATGTTGTTACTCATGATAATTTTCCTGAAAAAGTATACTCAAAATAGTCAACATAAAGTTGGTGAGTTCACAGGTTTATCTTAAACAAAATATTATTGATGCATCATATACAACCAAACCTTACTTATTAATCATCTCACGCTTCCGCCGGGATGTGACAGTATGTGGTGTTTGATGGATGTTGTGAATGTGTTTCTAAGTCTTAGGATGGATGATTTAAGCTTAGAATAGGTTAGAGAGGGTTTAGGGACTGAAATCTGTAGTTCAGGTTCGAAAGAGGTTGCATTCTGCACCCAGTTAGGGCTCATGCGACTGGGAGTTCCCTCATGCGACTGAAGGCCATACGACCGAAAGGCATGCGACTGAAGGCCATACGGTCGAAAAGGCATGCGACTGAAGGTCATACGCCTAAAAGGCATGCGACTGGAGGTCATATTTCTGAAAGGCATGCGATTGAAGGGTATGCAACTGGAGGCCATACAGCCGAAGGTCATGCGATTGAGGGTCCATAGGCCCCAATAGTGTCCATACGCCTAAGTGTTCATTCATCCCATGATTTCCATGCGCCTAAGTGTTCTCATGCGCCTGGAAAGCCATGCAACTGAATAGTGCCCATACGCACAAATAGGGCTCATGCGTCCAAAAGGACTTAGTTTATTTTCTGATTCTCGGGGAAAAAGTGTAATGTAGGCTTTGACTTGGGAGGTTCCCGGGGACTAAGTAAGTTGACTTTTTGGGAGTCATAGATGATATGATAGGCATGTATGACGTGGCATGTATGATGTATCTTATGTATCTATGATTGGTGCCTTGTATGGTGATGTTCTGTATGTTCATGGTTATATTCCTTATTTTGTATGATTATTTTCCCGTGACTTTATGTTGAATGTTAATGAATGAAACGAAAAGTATTATGTAATGTAAAGTGGAAGATAATGAAAAGAGTAACGTAATGAAAGAATGCATGCATTAATGCATGAATGAAAGTAAGAAAGGCTTGCAAACAAATGTATGGAGGTTCACACCCAATGAAGGGTGTTAGCTAAACCGTATGTTGGTTAGCTACCCTGGAAGGATGCACACTGGGGCTTAATCAGTGCGATTAAGCAAATGTATGGAGGTTCACACCCAATGAAGGGTGTTAGCTCAACTGTGTGCGGGTTAACTACCCCAGAAGGATGCACACTGGGGTCTAATCCGTGAGATTGACCATATGTATGAGATCCTTTCCGCTTACCCTAGGTACTGGAGTCAGCTTCGTGCATAATTTCGGGGTCTATGAAAGACCTCAGGCCCAATACCCGCTTTATGCATGACGGTGGGGTGAAGCACATGGCATTGGTCCGAATGAAAGTAAAGATTTAATGACGAATGTACGAAACGAATGATGATGAAGATAATAACTATTGTCTATGTGTACGTACGATGTGTGATCATGTACTAAGGCTTAGTATGATTTGAAAGAAAGTAAAGAACGGTTTTAAACGATAGATAAAGTATGTTTTATATAAAACTAGAACTCATTCAGCAACGTTGACTTTTATGTGTTTCCAGTTGGCAGGTAAAGGTTGCTGAGGATGGCACGGGACGGCTACTCGGCTCTTTTTGGATGGCATTTTTAAAATGATTTTGTGATGTAATGCAACTAGTATTTTGTAATTTGATAACGATGTATTATTTTGCAAAAGCTTTTATAATGAAATGGAATGTTTGTTTTAATGTTTTTGCTGCAATGCTTCTTTAAGTTAATGAAAATATATGTTTTATGTGCGATGATCGACCAGCTGTAAGCGTCCCGAGAACGGGGCCTTACACAACGTAAGTCTTGCTGTCATCTAGGTGAGTTCTAGGGGACGAGAGTTGCTTAAATGATGGCGAAGATTACAAACAGTCATCTTATTGCCTTGTTCAATCGGCATAGATTACTTCCAAACTTCTAATCGGTTGCTTACTATTATCGACAAAATCGCCATTGTTCAGTTCTATCGATTTCAATTTGGCTTTGAAATCACTGTTTAATCGTTTTATAAGTCCTTTGTCATTTTTCAGTTGATTTCCGGTTCTTTTTTTAACAGAAATGTATATCATAAGTTCACAACATGTCGATATAATTCATAAAAAGTGTTCCATGTTTGTCTTTTCCTCAAGGCTCCATTAGCAATTGGTTTTGTTTACTGATTTCATCAGAGCCTCAGAGGTGATAAAAGGTTAGTGTTTCAATATCTTATCTCATTATTTCAATGATTTTACTATTATTCTATTTGGCGTTTCAAAATTAGCTTTTGCAATTTAACTATTATTTGAAATTATTTATGCTATTGGCTATCTGTGAACTGATTTACTAATTTTGTGATTTAGGCTTCAGCTTTACTTATTTAGGCATATTCATGTGTGAATTAGGCTTCTATTTAATTAGTTTTGTGATTTAGGCTATTTATGAATGTAAACTAGGCTGATAGTTAATTAATTTAATGATTTAGGCTGCTTTACTCTGTTGGTGTAACTATAACTGTTTAAATTTGATCTAGTTGGTTTCAACCACGGATAAAATAGGACGTCTTTTTAAAAGGGCCCTATTTTTGAAGTTCGATTGGGGCCTCCAAAAATGTTGAGCCGCCCCTAGTTGAAAAAATGAGTATTCTTGATAAATTTGATTAAATACTTAAATGACTGTGATTGTGGGAATAAAATTTGAAACTTGTTAGAAAATATTAGAAATAACATTCTGTGAATTTTGTTGTAATTATAATAAGTAAATTAGTTTATATATATTATTTAAGTTGATAAAACAAAAATATCATCTAGAGGCTCTGCACCTGGTAACGACCTGAAAAAGTTTTTATAATGGACCTTATATTTTATAAGAATTTCATGGCAAATTTCATGACTTAATTCGTTGATATAATTAAATTATTTAATTTAGACTTTCCTATTATTAGTACTTCTCTTATGGGCTCGAGGCAAGACAAGCAGCCCGCTTCGCTTCCTCAATTGCTTGAAAATAAGAAGAAATAGCAAAAAGGCGAGATAAATTATGAAAACATTACATAAAATATGGTACCTTGATAAAAATCATAAAAATTACTATTATGAGTTAACGACCTAAAAATTTATGATATAATATAGATTTTAGAATATAGATCCTGGTAAATTTTGGGTAAATTTTGAGACCCCGTAGGTATTTTTGTTGATTTATTTGAACATTATAAAAATTCCAGAAAAATAACTTTAATTAGTTATTATTTGAATTTTACATATTAAACTAGATTTTTGAATGTTTCTGCTATCAAAATTTGGTGATATATGGATAATTGTAACTACTGTTTTAAAATTTGAATTTATAAGTGCTGAAAATTTTAAAGAAATAATATTTATTTTCTAACCTATAAATATTTTTATAGGATTTTTGCTGGAATAAAAGGTGAGATTTATAGCCTTTTTTTACATTTATGATTTTTGAGGGAAAAATCATATTGTTTATGATTGATGCTATTATAGGTTATATTTTGAGATATACTGTCATTATGTTACAACCATTAATTCGGATGTGGAACCATCTGGTAATATAGGTAGCGTTACTTAGGAAAATATATCCTGCACCAATAGGATGAGTGTTGAGATGCTATATTATCTGATTTTGTGATTTGTATTTATAAAAATTATGAATCATAACTTGATTGATAAGTAAGTTTGGTTGTAATCTTATTTTGCATCAATATATTTTGTTCAGAAAATAAACCTATGATCTCAAATTAACTATTTGTAACATCCCGAATTTCTATTTAAACGAAATGGAAAGAAAAGTAAATAGAAAGAATAGATAATGAGCACAAGTGGAGGGGGATAAAGTGTACAAAGTACAAAACCTTATTATTCTAAGGTTTAAAGGGGCATGACCGCCCATCCCTTCTTCACTTGCTTCATTCGGCTCTCGGTTCTAGAGAGAAAGAGAAAGAAGCAGCTGCAAAGTGTATGTTTTCGGGATTCAAGAGCTGAATCGAAGGTGGGTCTCGAACTGGAAGTGTGTTGCTCAAAGGCTGCTCAAGGTGAGTTTCTAGAACCCTTCTTTTACTGATTTTCAACTTGTTTGGGGCTATTATGCATACCAAGGAATGTTTTCAAGTAAAACCGTGAGTTTCAGCCTTATGTTCGAAATAATGTATGTATGTATGCATGTTTTAGAGTATGATATGGGTTAGAGTTGCTGTTTCGCATGTTTAGGTGCCCCTAGTATGTTAGATTTGTGCTTGGGTAGTGATAGAACGATAATCGGGTGATGTTAGTAGCATAGAAATATTTCAGAAGGTTCTGATGCGCCTAAACAGTAGCCCATGCGCCTAGCATGTTGGCCATGCGTCTAAGTGTTGGCCATGCGCCCAAGAGTGGGTCATGCGCCTAAATAGTGGCCCATGCGCCCAGCATGTTGGCCAGACGCCTAAGTGTTGGCCATGCGCCGAAATAGTGCCCATGCGCCCAAGTGTTAAAACGGCTAAGTGTTGGTGATGCGTCTGAACAGGTGCCATGCGCCTGCATAGTGGCAAAGCGCCTGAACAGGGCAGAAGCGCCCAAATAGTGCCCATGCGCCTAGACTATTTTACACTTAAAATTTTTATGCTCATGCGCCTGAAGGGTCCCATGCGCCTGAAGGTCTTTGTCGTGTACTCCGGCACAGTATCAGTCTTCGGACATGAGTCGGGAGTATTGTATGAGACGAGATAATGAGGGGAGCGACCTGGTGTTGCAACAGACTCGGATAGAGTTCAATCCCTGTGATTGACTTATATGGGATCTTTGTCACGTATCCCAGTGTTGTGTCAGTCTTCGGACATGAGTCGGGGGTTTGCGTACAGGCCCCGGCACAGCATCAGCTTTCGAGCATGAGTCGGGGATATTGCATGAGACAAGATTCGAGTAATGAAGAGTAATGAGTGAAGAAATGTATGAAAAAATCAACCTATGAAATGAATGTTAATAAGTTATCATAATAATGTACGATACAGACCCTTGTCATTCGACCTCAGTAATCATGGATGAGTGCCACGAAGAGGGTAAAGTCTGACCGGATCTTGAGAGAGAAGTGAAAGATAATGGAATACGTTGAATGAACGAAAGTTAACGAACGTAATGATGAAGATAATAACGATATTATCTACGTGTACGTATGTTGCATGACCGCGAATTAATGTAAAGCTAGTTTTTAAAGGAAATGACGTATTTTATTATATAAAACTAGAACTCACTCAGCGTCGCTGACTTTTGTATGCATGATAGTTGGCAGGTATTATGTTGATGCTGAGGAGTTACAGGCATGGATGCATAAGCTAATGGGAGCATTTCGAGGCTGACATCCGTATTTTGACATGTCTTTGTATTTTGAGATGAACACAAATGTTGTAAATGAATGAATGACATGTTTTTAGTTATTAATGAAAGTTTTAAATTCCGCTACAAAATAAATGTACGTTTTATAAGGTTTTATGTGCGATGAATGACCAGCTGTAAGCGTCCCGTGAACGGGGCCTTACAAGTTGGTATCAGAGCCAACGTTTAAGTGAAATGGGTAAATTTTCAAAATAAACCTTAACTTAAACTAAGAATGGGGCTAAAAGGAAAGGGATGCCAGTCCTAGTAGCTATGTGCCTGCAGGTAAAGGTTTTATGTAAACGTTTAAAGTAAGTTAACGTTAACCGGTATTATGTGTGCATGTTATGTGGCTAGTGTGCTTTTGTGTAGATTCAAATACTGATGTAGTCAGGATAGGAAATGCTTGGGGTATGAAGAGTAAAGTAAGTGGCTAATCACAACTGGCCACTGTAATTAGGGACTTACTATACTTGACATAAACTAAGTTATTACCTTGAATGACCGTGTTGGTGTTTGAATCTTATAG
>BJCM01274626.1:793-18664 GCA_018326385.1 Flaveria bidentis | reverse complement strand
AAAAGAGGGGTTCTAGAACTCACCTTGACAGCTCTTCGAGCAAGTCTTCCTCAAACTCGACCGTAAGAGAGTTCGAACACCTAAATCCACAAATCACACACACACAATCGAACATACGACACACATAAGCACATAATCGACACAACTCAATTAAAGCACAAAATCTCTCGAATCCTTACCTTGAATCCGGCCTTCTCCTCGATCTTCTTCCGATTCCGACAGTACGCCACTTTCTCTCTGAAATTTCGTCTGAAAAGGGCGTGATAGGGGGAATGGGCGACCATGCCCCCTTTTAACACCCACTATCAGTACCTTTTTGTCCTTTTTACACCCTTAGCCCCTCATCTTGGGTTAAGTCTACATTTGCCACCTTTATTATTCCTTTATTGTCTTCTATTAAATTTCCGGGTGTTACAGTTTTGCTATGCTTAAGTTCATTTAATTTCATAATTCATGATTTCATGTGTTTGTTGACAAAGTGAGCAAAATCATTAACTTAAAATTTTAGTTAATAAACTTTTGTATTTTAGACGGTTCAAGACGATTAAGATAGTCTTGTCATGAGGGAAACACCACGTATTAGTTTGATAAGACACTCGACTTAACGAACAGAAGAAAATATTTTTAAGATGCTTTTGGATGAGATGTAATTTGTAGATGCTTCTCAAGCAAATAACTTTTACAGGGTTTCTAGATGATCGATTCTTGTTTACTTATGTCTTTGAGATTGCAAAGATTTATTGGCTTAAAGTTGATACGAGAATTGTGTTTGTTATGATTAAGGATTCAATTTAGAATTAGAGTATCATTGTAATAGGTTTTCAGGATAAGTGCGGTTTTAAGGGGAAGGCGTCCGGAAAGATTATTAAGGGTCGTTATGAGAATTGGGTAATGAGTTTTAAGTTCCAAAAAGACAAGATCAATGATAAGATGATTCAAAATAATAAGATGTTTCGAGTGTAACGTTTGGTTTACAAACCAAAGCAATACGTTGACTTATCAAAGTATTATGTTAACTACAACCTTAATGAAGATATGCGTACTTATAAGCATACACTCACCCCAAGGGTTCCCAAGTAAGGTAAACAGATCCATCGGTTGATTTGGATTTATATGAATACCTTGCCTAGACAGAACACCTCGAGATACAGGCATCACACTCTTCCAGCATTACATGTTTCAAGTTATAGGATATAGAATTTGATGAGACTTGAAAACCACGAATAAAGATTCAAAGCACATTTTGAAGACCATTTGATTTAGGCATATAATGCCTTAGAATATGATTCAAGGTTCGTGTGTGTAATGATAAGATTTAAAGTATAAGAATAAGCACATAAGACATATAATCACATAATCAAGTATAAACACATAAGGCACATAAAATCCTATCAAAGCATATAAAATACATGAGAGGACTCATGTGTAAGGGTACTTAGTTATAGTCTAGGTCATTCTATTTCTAATAACCTAATTCCCTATAACCATGGATCTGATACCAATCTGTCACTCCCCGATCGACGGCGGAATCATCGGGGTGGACGAATATGAAACGATTGTTCATATCACATGGAACTAATAAGTTGAAATAATATTAAATACCATTATTCATTGAACAATATAAGTCAATTAAGTCATAACAATACACAAAAATGTAAACAAAATAACATGTTTAATTTATCTAAGTCCAAGTCCTATATAAGCAAGAAGAGTTTCTCAAGAATCAAACTTGAAACGTGTTAAAAATAAAAGGTCAACATAGTGTTGGTGAGTATTTCTATACCCATTTTTCATATTTTCACACTTTTAGGTGAAACATGTTACCTTATAACCGTTGCACATGTAAAACGTTTGATTCTTGTAAACTTATGGCAAATCACTTATATGTTGTGGTTAGTTGATCTTTGTAACTAACAGGTATTGACAATTATATGTACAATCATTAACTATTGCTAGCCTGGCAACATCATAGATTTATGGGCCTGATAAGCCTGCTTGTTGATCCAAGTACACTTAGCTAATTGTATAAACTTGTAAACGTTGAGACTTGTAAAACTGTCAAGGTTTGACTGTACATTCTATCTTACATCGCTAATTATTTTGTTCTCTAACTTATAACATGAATTTCCATCTTTTATATACTTATGTATTGAAAACTATGGAAATCTCACCAACACTATGTTGACCTTTTATTTTTAACATGTTTCAGGTTTGATTCTTGCGGAACTCTTCTTGCTCATATAGAACTTGGACTTAGATAAATTAAACATCTTATGTAGTTGCTTACAATTTTGTGTATTGTTATGACTTAATTGACTTATATTGTTTAATGAATAATGATATTTAATATTATTTCAACTTATTAATTCCATGTGCTATGAACAATCATTTCACATTCGTCCGCCCCGATGATTCTGCTGTCGGTCGGGGTGTGACAATTGTGTGGTACGTATTTTTAATATTATACGGGATGTTACCTCCAGAACTTTCTGGGAAACGCATATAAAATCTTTATAGACGCGCTCGCTCCTTCCCCAATATTTTGGTTGAGCATAATTTTAGTGACGGTTGCGTACAATCTCCATTATTTGACTCATATTTCTTTCCAAAGATCTATTAATCCACTGGATCATCATGTTATTCAAGAAATTAAATAGTACAAAAAGATGTTGAAGATCGACATATGTGGACCCGTGAAAGATCGAAAGCTAGACAAGAGACGAAAATTGGGTTTTCTGCTTGAGTGGATGCAAAGATTAGACATTTGAAACAAATGTTACAGAAAAAATTCTTTTGTTTTGAGTCCTCGTGTTGCTTTGGCTGAAACACGAACTTAATATATATTTCTTTCTATGATTTTGTTTTTGGGTTTGGGTATTTGATGATGTTTATACATGTGTAGGGGCTTTTGTTGTTGTTTTTGTAGTTTTTTATTCAATATTGATACATTAAAAAAGTATAGTGAGTTAGTGGCACTAGCATGTAGAATTTTACAAGGGCTGCTAGCAATATGTAAATGATCAAATGTTCATATTCTTTGACTTTTACTATTTTTGCTATGTCTCTTCTCAACTGTCTAGGAATTCTTTGTTCAATGTTTTTGACTTGACCATGGTACAAAACATCAAATCTTAAGTTTCGGGTTTACTTTATATTCAACTTTTTATTTAATAAAGTTATTCTTAGCTTCTTATTTTTATGTATATGCCGGTATACGTGTACGTTTTAATGTACATTTTATTTGGAAACAATCCGAGTTAAATGTAGAACATATTCGTGCTTATTATTAAGTACCTTTTGAATTAGTATATGTTTCACCAAAAAAATTGTTTGAAAAAGAGTTGGGTTTTATCTAATATGTTTTCACTCCATGGTATTATTTCGTGGGCAAAAAAGACCGGTTCGGGAACTGGTTTAGCCAGAAAACCCAAAACTGGTTTAAGGCCCAAACCGGTTTGGTCCAAACCGGATTGAACCCGACCCAAACTGGCCGGTTCCTATTGGTTTGACCTTTTCACATTTAAAACTGGTTTCTGAACCGAACAAGTTCTAAACCAGTTCCCAAACCGATTTTCAAAATATAACTGTTGGGTAACAACTATATAGTCGTTTGTACCTATTTTGACTGTTTTTAGCTTTTTGTTACCATTATACCCTCATTAGGTTAGTACATATATGTATTGGTTGTTTTGGTTGAATTATAACAACTTAAAACACTCTCTACTTTAAAAATCTCAAACACGCTCTCACAAATATTTTCATTTTAAATGCTCTCATAAAAAATCTTTCAAATGGCTTCATCAAGTGTTCAATCATCCATTGGTTGTGAAGTGTCTTCAAGCAACATGGTGGTAGCAATCCTTCTTACGAATAGGAACCCCGAAGTATGGTGCAATTACGATTTATGTCAAATGAATAGCGGTCCAAACAAAGCTCGTTGCAAGTTTTGTCATAAGTTTTTCAAAAAAGATGTAAACATAACATTGAAAAACCATATTTCAAATAAATATTATAAAGCGTTGAAAGGTGAACCTTCTCAAGGTCAAGCTTCGATGACAAATGAAGGAAATATTTGGGCTTATAACGTTGATGCGGTTTGGGAGCAAATGGTGCATTTTGTAATTCAAGAAAGCTTGTCATTCAAACATTTCGGCAACGAACGTTTAACTCAATTCATTCTTATTTTGAAAATTTACAACCCGGTGTTAACTTAACTAGTGATGTTTGGTCGACACCTCACAGTTCACCGAACTCATACGTTTGTGTCACCGCCCATTGGATTGAACCCGATTCGTGGCAAATGATGAATCGTACGATTGCGTTTGAATTTTTTGATTATCCTCACATCAGCCAAAACTTTTTTATCTTATTGATAAAGTTATTCAAACGTATAAACTAGAAAACAAAATATTTTCTATATCTTTTGATAATACATCAAATAACACTATTGCGATAGATCATTTGAATTTAAAATATAAACCAATGTGTGAGGGTATGTTTTTTCATTGTCGATGTGTTACACACATTATAAACTTAGATTTCCAACACAACAATGTGTCTTTCTGGAGTTTATTATCCAACGAGTCCGTTATTACATCACCAAATTTATTTAATGACTTCAAAATTAAATGAGATGTCGTGTAGAGGTAGACATATTCGGATATAAATACCCCCAATGAAAGAAAAACTTATAAAGTATTTTAAAGAAATGCCTCCGATTATTACATGTGCCACTGCTTTAAACCCTTGTTTAAATTTGTCGGGGGTTGAAACTTTACTTGATAAAATTACTTTTAATTTGGATTTTGAAGTTGGTAACCCAATGTATAGTAAACTTTAAAAGCTACTTTTAACAAACAATTAGAAAAAATGTATTATGTGTAACACCCGGTTATTTCCTTTGAAGTTAAGGAAAGACGAAAAAGAAAGAAAAGAAATAAAGCCCAAAGTTGAGGGACCAAACTTGTCAAAACGGGAAGAAATTTGGATGAGTGGGGGAAATAAGAGGGGAGGGCAGCCCATACCCTCTCCACACTTGTGAAATTCAGCCATAAAGGGAGAGGAGAAGGAGAAAAGGGAGAAAAGCTTGGTTCGTGTGGATTCGAGCGTGAAAGTTGAAGTGTAGCGGGTTGGATTGAAGCTCTACTTGACGGGGTTGTTTGTATGAGTTCTAGGACCTCTTTTACACACTTTTGAATGATTTTGGGGCTGGAACACATCTGAAACTCGTTTTTTGAAATGTTGGGTGTTGAACCCGTATGTATGCGTATGTGCATGTGTTTGATTCAGGTAGGGCTTGATTTCGGGCTTGGTTGTGCTTGAATGGTGTTATGGTATGCTTTCCTAAGGTTTAGGATGGTTGATTTGGGCTTAAAATGAGTTTGGGAGAGCTTGGAGGTCGAAAATGACAGATTGGGGTCGGGATGAACTACATTCTACACCCAACTAGGGCTATGCGACTGGAAGTCCATGCGTCCGAATGGCATGAGATTAGGGCCATACGCACGAAAAGAGTGTGACTGAGGTTCATTCGTATGTGAATAGTGCGACTGAGAGTCATACGCATGAGGGCTATGCGACTGAAGGAAATGCGGATGAGGGTCATGTGACTGAATGAAATGCGGATGAAGGTCATGCGACTGGAGTCCAAAGGCCTGTGAGTCGTGCGATTGAGGTTCATTCACACGAAAGGAGGGCGACTGAGGGTTATCCGCATGAAGGTCATGCGACTGAGGTCCATACGCCCGGATGCCATGCGACTGAGGTTCATGCGCATGGGAATCATGCGATTGGAGGCTATGCGACTGGAGGTCCATTCGCCTGAGTGTTGACATACGTATGGAAGACCATGCGACCGAATAGGGTCCATACGCCCGAATGACCATAGTTTATTGTCTGACTTTCGGGAAAGTGCAGACGTAGGCTCGGACCTTTGGGGCTATTGATGTGATGGGCACAAATGATATAAGATGATGTATGATGATGATGTGATGCGCGTGATTAACGTTATGTATGATGTTGTATGATTGTGCGTGATGCATGTTATGTATTATGTTGCCTTGTGTGATGATGTTGTATGTTATTATATTTCTTGTTATGTATGATTGTCTTCCCGTCGCTTACCTTGAAGGTTAATGAATGTAATGAAAGTATTATGTAACGTAAAATGGTAAATAATAAAAAGAGGAACAAAATGAATGAATGCATGCATGAATGAACGAATGAGAGAAAGAATGGCTTGCAAGTAAAAGAAAGGAGGTTCACAACTCATTGAGAGTTGTTAGCTCAACCGTGTGTGTATTTATAGTGTGCGATCTTGGCTAACTCATAAAGGAACATAGACACAGTAAGAGTTCAGTCTTGGTGACTACTCCGATACGTGCGATTCGGTATTCACTGTGTGCTATGTAGCATGCGATTTTAGCTAACTCATGTGGGTTCATACACACAGTAGGGGGTTCAGTTTTAGTAATTGCCCCGATATGTGCGATGTGGTATTCACTGTGTGCTATGTAGCGTGCGATTTTGGCTAACCCATGAGACAGCGTGTGATTTTGGCTAAACCCCTAAGAGTTCATACACGGGGGAGTCGGTCTTAGTGACCACTCCATTGGTGCGATTTGTGCGATATGTACGATGGGTACGAAGATATGAAAGTGCGAAATGTGTTAAATGTGCGATATGTGTGAAATGAATGAACGTAAGAAAAGATGTTATGAACGAATAAAGCGAATGATAAAGTAACGTGCGATGATTAATGAATGAATGAATGCGACGAACATAATGGAAGATAATAATTATATTATCTGTACGTATGTATGTTGTGTGATCGCGTACAAAATTAATGGACGGTTTTAATGAAAGAAAAGTATGTTTTATTTAAAACTAGAACTCACTCAGTAATGCTGACTTTGATGTGTTTCCAGTTGACAGGTAATGTTGCTGAGGATGGCACGGGGCGACTACTCAACTCTTTTGGATGGCATCCATTGTTATAATGCTTTTGTGATGAAATGCAACATGTATTTTGAAATTCGATAACAATGTATTATTTTGCAAAAGCCTTTATAATGAAATGGAATGTTTGTATAAATGTTTCCGCTGCAACGTTTTTATGTAAGATGACGAAAATATATGTTTTATGTGCGATAATTGACCAGCTTTAAGCGTCCCGGGAACGGGGCCTTACATGATGTTTATTTATTAAAATACGAGGAAACATCACAAATCTATGAGGCTTTAAGGCATGTGGCAAATGTCAAAAGTTCGAATGATACAATGTTTGATCAATATAATACTTTAGAGGATGAATGTAATAAACGTTAACGTGGTAACTATCCGAGTAGTGAACTCGAGAAGTATGGTCTTATAAACTTTTTATCCATTATGACTCCACAAAATTTTAATTTTTTTGATTTGTTGGCTTGGTGGAAAGATAAGGAAGATCAATTTCCCATCCTATCCACCATGGCCTGAGATTTACTAACCATCCAAGCTTCCACAATAGCTTTGGAATCTGTTTTTTCTGTTAGTGACAAATTTATATCAATAAGACGAACTTGACTCACTACTCAAGTGGTTGAAATGTCAATTTGCTTGAAAGATCATTTGGATACCGTGAAAAAAGTACAAGGCAAACACTTACTTGAAGAAGAACTGGAATACGAAGCAAAATTATATGAGGACAAGGTAGAGAGCGGTAATGATCGATGATGAAGCAGACTACCTTCGTTACAGTTCTGGTTCTGGTGGCGAAGAATAAATGCACAAGTATGTAATGGACGAACGAAGAAACGACTTTGCTAAATGTTTAGTTTTTAAAATTTATTATTTAAACTTGTATGTTGTTTAAATTTATAAATGTTTTATATAGTTCACTTTTATTATATATCTCAATTTGAGTTTTTGATTAATTTTATAAATGTTTTAATATACATCTTTAATATAAATAATAATATGATTATATATTTTATAACAAAAAACTGTATAAATTAATATAATATACAAAAAAGTGTATATATATTTTAACCCAAAATTTTAAATTTTCTTTGAATTTGATAAAATAATTATTATATGAATAAAAAAACCCGAACCGGTTTGGTCCCGAACCGCTTTCCAAACCAACCCAAACCGGTTTGGTAGGGTTGAGATTTGGGGTTTATAAACCGGTTTCCAACCCGAATCAGTTTAGGGCCAAACTGATTTTGACCGGAGTTGACCAAATCGGTTTCGGTTTTGGGGTTTAACCCAGTTTGAACACCTCTAATGGTATTAATTTGAGTTAGACTACGTTTTGACAATAAATTTGTTTGTATGAGTCGGGACGATTATTGTCTACATACAATGACATTGCACGTGCTTATTTTTATGTACGTTTTGAGTTGGTTTATGTTTCATCATAAATATTATTTGGAGTCACATAAAATATAATACATTTTCATTCGATGGTATAAGTTCGAAATACTTTAGATTTAGTCGACTGTAGTCTATACTTTTATCACAGCTGCCGAAACACGAATTGGTTAAAAAACTAGTTTTCAGTAAATGCATAATAAGTGAATTTTAGGAGTACAATTGTCGTGAATTCTAATTATAAAGAAAAACAAAAGAAAAATAAAAGGACGGAAATGGGACGGTTTAGGTAATCCCAACCCCATACTCGATTATAAAGGTGTGTCCCATACTCGGTCCAAAATCTGCCGACTATTTATCGAGTAGATACCCGTCGAGTTTCAGGCATACCAACGCGTAATAATGTATACCCATTAGTTTCATAAGTAATACATGTTGCGTATATTTGTAGAGTATCTTTAACATTTAGGTCAAATCTCTATGTCGTTATCTCTCGTTGACTAAATTTATTCATCAATGTCTTGCCGTCTCTTCAATCATGGCTACGGTTTGAAGGGGAACTGAAAGTGGGGAAACAAAAGTCTAATTCTCAAGTTACTAGAGTAAGAGAGTAGGAGAATGATCGAATGAGAAAATAAATTAGAACTAAAAACTTAAAGATAATATAATATAATTAGAAAAACAAAAAAGAATTATAATATAATAAAAAAATATTTCAGGCATATAATCAGTAAGAAAGTATGTTTAATCGGGTAATCGGTCGAGTAAACGAATACAACATGTAATCTCATACTCACGAAAATAATAAAAAGTAATATTATATCCGGTTTCATAAATGTTCACCTGACCCAAAAATATCCCGGGTCTTGGGTTTTACTTTCATCCGTAAAGGCTAAAGAAAACAGAAGTGGTGCTTGAGATCGAATAGAATAGAAATTGTCGGGTCGGGACGGGTCGGGTGTGGGCGAGATGAGATGATGGTAATTGGTATGCTTCCAGTTTCACCGAAATCAATTTCAACCTAAAAGCTAAACCCCCTTCCTTTCAACTTTCCTTTTTCTTTCTTTTTTGCGATGACTTGTTAATGTTAAGGTTTTGGTGAAGTTTGATTTCGTTTGTTGATGGAACCTCGCGTGGGGAATAAGTTTCGAGTTGGCCGGAAGATTGGCAGCGGTTCATTTGGAGAGATCTATCTCGGTTTCTATACTCATCATCATCATCATCATCATCATCATCATCATATCCTTTTTTTTTTTTTTTTTTTTTCCCTTTTTTTTTTTTTTTTTTTACCTCTTCTGCTTAACATTCACATGCTTTTTTACAGGTACAAATATTCAGACCAATGAAGAAGTTGCTATTAAGCTGGTGCGTATTTCATATGCCATTTGCACTTCTCTCTCAATCTATCTTCCTTACTATCATAACATTCATTGCTTTTTCTTACATGAAAACTGCATCTCTTAAATCATAGCTAAATGCACCACTTCTACAGATACTAACCTCTGGGTACCACACTTATGGTTTTCAATAATTAAAATTTGAAGTCATTGTATGAAGGGGCCATCTTCGACTGCTTATTTAAAAGCTTCATGCTAATAGGGCTGAAGCTGACAAAAAGCTTGTTCAAAACTACTTATTTTCATCGGGTAAACATATATTTCAATCTACCATAAATAACAGTTTGAAAATTTGAATCTCAAGTTTCTTTGTTGAAACAACTCATTTCATCCCAACATAAGCAAATAAGCATAAACACTTGTCTTCATAAACACAATCAAGAGTGCTCATCTGCCTTTGGAAAATGCAATAACAAGGTATGCTGTTCACTTTGTGGATAGAGCACTGAGTTCTCATTCTTCCAATCATGTACTTTCTTCTTCGTGTTTGTCATGTTATTAGTGTCTAGTGAAATAGGTCATTCCTGGTGATCAAAATTCTAATCCAAAGTGACTTGACTGCATTGGTATAACATCTATTATTAACAAATCTTCAAAGTAGGGACACAAGTGGTCTGTGGGTGTTTGGGGTCTCTTATTCAAATAATACTCCATGATTGTAATCAGAAGCAGATAACTTGTATATTGAATATAGCTATTGAAAGCAGTTTACTTCACCCTAAAAATAAAATAAGGAGGTAAGCATAAGCATTTTTTGCATCCAAGCACTTAAGATTACTTATTTATTTCTAGAAACACAATAAGCATCTCAGGCAGCAATCCCAAACACCTTGTAAATATAAGGCCTTGTACTTTGTTTTTAATTCCATTTAGTGTTTGATTCTCAAGTTCATGATCAATATAGTATTGTCTCGTTCCTATCACTAGGGAGTTGATTGTGGAATATTGAGTTTGTTTTGTATCTAATGATCTGCTATAATGTAGCTATTTTTTGTATTTTCTTTTCAGGAAAATATCAAGACAAAGCATCCTCAATTGCTATATGAATCGAAGTTATATAAGATACTGCAAGGAGGAAGTAATGCACATTTCCATAACTTTGTTGCCATTTACATCATGTTTTGCCGTTTTTTTTCTTTTATGGGGGGGGGGGGGGGGGTTATATACATCCCTTTAAAATTTAGCAGTTGCGTATATATGTCATATGTATCATATTAAGCACTAAAGAATATCATATTCACTCATTCCTTTGTAATAATGTTGATTTTCTATATATTTATTAAATGAAGCGCACTGTTATAAGTAACAGGTTTTATTTTATTTACTATAATTTGGATTAATGATTTATTAGTGAGTTCTTAGAAACCTAGAATTATATTAATCCTTTTTTTGGGAATTCTTTTTGTTGGTTATCTTTGTTGACTTATGGTTTACATGTTTAGCTGGAATTCCAAATGTGAGATGGTTTGGTGTCGAAGGAGACTACAATGTTTTAGTGCTGGATTTATTGGGACCAAGTCTTGAGGATTTGTTTAATTTCTGTAGTAGGAAGCTCTCATTGAAAACTGTTCTTATGCTTGCTGATCAAATGGTGCGTCTTTTTTCATTCTGTTATTGCCCTTTCAGTATCGGGAAATATAAGAAAAACCTATGGACTTTAGTTTTACATGAATGAATGATAGCCGAACCATCACCGAATCAAACATGCTAGATGATGTGGGTCCAACCGGGTCAATGTAGTTCGACCCGAATCTATTTTCCATGCAGGGCCAATCACATGCATACTACCTACGTCCTTCATGCATCTGCACATGGACTTACTTTGTTCCATTAGTATGTTTTTGTTTTAATTGCTGTTAAGCACCCCACTTTCCTAATTTCCCTAAGTAATAGCAAACATGGGTAGTTATTGCTTTATCACTATATGTAGCCTACAACATTCAATGAAAGAGGACAATGTGTTTATGATAAAGTTTTTGTGTTGATTTATCTTTTGAGTGTAAGAGTTGGATTAATATGTGTCTATGCTAATTCAATCTTGGCAAGTTGGATGGTGTTCTTAGACCTGATTCCCTAGCCATAGTGGTGTGCCTATATCTATAGTTGGGTATTGTCGCCCTATCGTTTGTTTGTGTGGTGTTTCCGTATCACAAACGAGCGTTAGAACTATTCTATTTCTACCCGTTTTACATTTGATTTCTGCATTTTTTTGATTTCTATAACTAAACGGTTTACATGTATGAAAAACTCAACTACGAAGTCCTCCAAATTTATTTTTGATCATCAGGGCCAATGTAAAAATAACCCAAGGCCCAAGCCTTCTTTTTTGCGTGATTAATTACCTAGACTTTTGCAAATTTAAACTTAAAAGAAAAGTTCTTATAATGAAGTTTAGGGGCTCGATTATGCAAAGAAGTACTGCTTTATTGAATCCTGAAAAATCCATGAGTTTAACCGTACAAAAAGGACTTTTATGTTACTGATGAGATGCAGGGAGTTCATCTTCAAGTTTTAAAAATTAAGGAAAATTGATCATGGAACTATAAAATCTGACTTCTGTGTGAGTTTAGCAAACGTCTATAGTTTTTTTCATCAATTTCTCTAATAAATATGTGCTTTTCGCGTGAATAAGTTCGTAACCTTGTAAATGCTTGATATTGAGGACCTTTATGTTGGAATTTTTTTAAGTTTAGGTACTTAATTATGCAAAAATAAATTTTAGACTTTGTGTGATTCTCTAAAAGCCCATAGGGTTTTGATCTACAGTTTTCTCTTTACTATCGATCTTATGTTCCTCATTATTTTGTTTGGTTATTTCATTGCAGATCAATCGTGTTGAATTTATTCATGGTAAATCATTTCTACATCGTGATATCAAGCCAGATAATTTTCTTATGGGTTTAGGGAGACGTGCCAATCAGGTTTTAGTTTATATTTTTTTTGTCGTTAATTTGGTTATATCTGGAAAAAGACCCTACATACTTTCATTAGAAATGTAGTTTAGTCTGTAAAGTTTTCTTGTGATTGCTTAAATTTGGTTTTAATTCGAAGACATATAGAACTTTCTTATGAGTTTATAAGTCCTAAGCCTTTTTTTCTATTCACCAATGTAGTCCTTAATTTTATTTTCTTTCTAAAATATGATTGACTAAACCTCGTATTTCAAACTTTGAAGACTTTATCAATCACGGACATGTTTAGGGACTAAACCATGTTTCCAGTTAAAGTATATAGGGTTTTTTTATTGATAACAATTTCTTTTTCTATCTTATTATTTTACACACAGTTTCAATTTCATTTGTACTGTTTCTTAATTTCTACAGGTCTATGCTATCGACTTTGGGCTAGCCAAAAAATACAGGGACTCCTCTACCCATCAGCACATCCCGTATAGGTGAGCTCACTAAGTTAATCGAAAATATGTTTCCATAACCGAAGAACATAGTTTTACTGTTTTAGGAACATTTAATAAATGCAGCTTTTTTAAGTAATTATATGACAGTTTACTTAAAAGCAGTACGTGTTTTAGGAAATAAGTTGCTTGGTTGAACAATTTCTCTTATTAATAATTAATATTTTGACGCTATTCCTGCCGAATCTCTAAAACCAGGGGGTGGGGGAAGAAAATCATTCGGTTTTTTTTGGTTTTCGATAGATTTTTCATAGTAATCGAATTGTTTTTGATAGAAATTTCATAGTAATTTTATTCTTGTGATTAAACTGAGTTGAGAAGTTTTATACATCAAAATTGCATTCTTTGTTACTGTCAAACCATTTAGTTCGTGTCGTTTTAAGCTATTTTTATGATGCCCCCTTGACCGGTTAAAAATAATACATAGCTGCAAGGATTCTTGACCAGGGTTTTGCTTTGCATAAATATTTTTGTTCTCTATTATTCTGGTACGCAGAGAGAACAAGAATTTGACAGGGACAGCTAGATACGCGAGCATGAACACTCATCTTGGAATTGGTAAGGCTTTGGTGCCCTCGAGTTATTTAAGTATCCAAATAATAAAAAAATTAAACTATAATTCACATGTTTCTTTTTTCAATGTTTAGAACAAAGCAGGAGAGATGATTTGGAGTCACTTGGTTATGTCCTCATGTACTTCTTGAGAGGAAGGTAGATATTTATTATTCCCGAGTTCGTTTATTGCTACTTTTTAACCAAAATATGACATGTAGTTATCACTATCTGTAGTCTCCCATGGCAAGGACTGAAAGCTGGAAATAAGAAACAAAAATATGAAAAGATCAGTGAGAAGAAGGTTATGACATCTATTGAAGTAAGTAATAAGGGTTATCTTTTGAATTAAGTGGTATGGGATCGGTTTAAGGATATGGGCAAATAGTTAAAACAACCCAAAGCATCTTCTTGATACTATAATAGTTTTATCAAGAAAAGTGTGTTTAATATTTGGATTAGTCTTGTTTCAACCTGTTTAAAGATTACGTGTATTCGTGTAATGACCTCAACTCGTTTTTACGCATTACCCAGCTCATTGAAAGCCTGTTTTGCTGTATCTAGTCTAAAGAATATTGGTCAGTGTGTCCCACGCCCACAGTGTATTATTGATGCATACAACCTTGTTAGTTATTTTATTGGAAAAGTTAGCATTATGTTTCATTTAATATAATTTTGATGATCATAATGCTAATTATATAACAAAACTGAAAATTGCACAAAAGTGTTTTGTGTCAACCTAACCTGTTTCAACCCATGTAAAAGATTAACCGTAATGACCTGAACTGTTTCAACCCAAGTTCGTCATATGGCCCAGTTATAATACATAATACTTCGCAATTTAATTTTATTTAAATTTTATATTATTTTCAAACATGTATAATATTTGTAATCTTATCTAACACTATCTACACATAAATCATATGAAACTTTTGCCCAAAAATAGTCTTTGTTCAACCTTCTTTGTTTTGACCCATTATCCAACTCGTCTGACCTGCCCATTTGGCCACCTATAGTATTTTGCCCTGTAACTGATAGGACCTCATTTTTTTCAGGCTTTATGCCGAGGCTACCCAACGGAATTCGCATCTTACTTTCACTACTGTCGATCCTTAAGATTCGATGATAAACCAGATTATGCTTATTTGAAGAGAATCTTTCGTGATCTTTTTATTCATGAAGGTTCTAATCTCCATACTCTTTTTTGGATAATGAAATTATAAAAAGTAGTTGTGATTATGTTTATTTGGTTGATTTACCTCTATATTTGCTTTAGGCTTCCAGTTTGATTATGTCTTTGATTGGACTATTTTGAAGTATCAGCAATCTCAGCTTGTCAATCCACCATCCCATGCTCTTGTAAGTTATTATATAATTAACATAACAAAATAAAAAAAATTTATTATTAAAACATTCTTATTGAGACCTTTAAAATAGGTACCATATTGAATATGTTTTTTTTGATATCATTTATAATTGATATTATAAGTTGATTTAAAGTTAATCAAATATAAGATTAATTCAAGTTTATTTGTTATTTTCTTTATATATAACAATTTCATGGAAACAAATTAATGTGTAATCTAGTGTAAACTTTAATGGAAAAAAATTGCTGCAAGTTTTGTAGTTGAAATAAATTTGGTGCATGTATTTAGTGAGTAAATTTAAGATGGCTCTTCTGTACAATTGAATAACTTATCAGTTTTCAGGGTGCTAATGCTGGACCGAGTACTGGAGTCCCTCCTGCGGTTTCTAACCTGAATAGGCAATCAGGTGAGAGGTTTTAGAAAAAGCACACTGATTTCTAACTCATTGAGTGAAAGTATGATTTAAATTAGGATATATTTTAGTGTCAGTTTCATCTATATCCTTCCTAAAAGTTCGAGTTTCATATTTACCCTTCTAACACACTAAAAATATCATATATACCCATCTCATAGTAGATAAATTAAAATCAGATACTTACAAAACAATTGGATGACTTTTGAACTGAACGAACCATATCTCCCATTATCAGTTTATAAGGGCTATGCTTAAGAACAACATGTAGTTTTGGCACAGGTAGAGTTCACTGAACCCATGGCACTTGTTTGTGTAAATTTCCTATTAGCAAAAAAGATTGCAATTCTTGTATATTTTACGAGTTAAAGGACGTAGGTAGTTTTTATAAATGATTGAATCTCTCTTGAGATCATTATTCCATTGAATAGGATATATATACAATACAACCGAATGAGATATTCGGGGAAAAGATAATTACCAAAAATACAAAGAGGTTTATCTCTTAATTTATATACATCAGAATAATATCTAAATATGTATGAATATACATGTTAATACACCCCCTCAGTCACAGTAGGAAGATGATGGATACAAAGACTAGTTTTAAAATGATGAAAGAGCTGCCGTGGTAAACCTTTTGTGAAAATATCAGCATACTAGTAATCAGCGGGTATATGAAGAACGCGAGCCGCCCCAATTCGGACCTTCTCGCGGACAAAATGAATGTCCAGCTCAACGTGTTTTGTTCGTTGATGTTGTACCGGGTTCTGCGAGAGGTACGCGGCAAATATGTCGTCACAATATACGAGGGTGGTGTGGCGAACGTTGACATAAAGCTCGGTTAGCAGATTGCGCAGCCAGCTGGTTTCGGCCACAGCGTTTGCAACACCTCGATATTCAGCTTCGGCGAGCGGGATATAGTGGCCTGTCTCTTTGATGACCAAGAAACCAAATTGTTTCCAAGATAGACGCAGTATCCCGAGGTTGATCTTTGTGAATCTAGGCACCCCCAATCGGCGTCGGAGTATGCCGTAAGTGTGCACGAATCGGAAGGAGATAGCACCAACCCATGATCACTCGTGCCTTTTAAGTAACCCAGACTGCGTTTAAGAAAATGGAAATGGGGCTCGCGAGGATTGTGCATGAAAAGACATGCCTGCTGAACCGCGTAAGTGATGTCTGGTCGGGTAAATGTCAAGTACTGCAAGGCGCTGGCAAGGTTGCGGTAGAGGGACGAGCCTGCAACTGGGAGGCCGGATGTGGAACTCAGTTTTGAGGCGGTGTCAATTGGTGTTTGACAAGGCTTACACTCCGTCATATTTGCCCGGGAGAGGATGTCATTGATGTAGTGTTGCTGAGATAGGAACAATCCATTGTTGTGATGTGTAACTTTGATGCCCAAAAAATGGTGTAGGCGGCCTAGATCGGACATGGCGAACTTCCGGGATAGAATATCAATAATTTGCTTCATCATATTGTTGTTGGAGGCCGTTAAGATGATGTCGTCCACATAAAGAAGTAGATAGGCCATCTGAGAGCCGTGTGTCACACCCCATCAAAACGGGGCCTGAGGTGACTGATTGGCACAGTCTTACATAATTGAATCTATTTTTATAATGTAGAGTAACACTAAGTTTTACTAGGTACAAAAATAGTCTATAAGATAAGCTAAAATTTAATCTTCATAGTAAGTCTTCTAAAACACCTTCAAACCTCCGCAAAATATTAGGATCATCAAAGACTTCAAAATTCTTCACACGTTACTCAACTACCAGCAAGTAATTTAGAGAGTAGGGCGTCTACGGGTTTCCTGAATACATGCTCAAAATATACGTCAGCATAAAGCTAGTGAGTCCATGATGTAGACACAAAAAAAATCTTCACACTGTGTATTAATCAAATAGTTGTACACAAATCAAATCTGGTTCAATGGTTTTACTACCACGAGAACCTTCGTTAACATATATAACACATTCGAGTGAGAGTTCACTAAGAAGCACATCGAATGCTTGCAATCCAGCCAAATATAATAGGTACCCACTATATGTATATATATCCCGAGCAATTCATGCTTAATGATTCGTCAACATACAAATAAGAATAATACACCTTAAAAATCATTTTTAAAACAGTAATCATCACTAACATGTATTCAACTCCAAAAATAAGTAAAAAAAGAGATTTAAATCATGAAAACTAACCTGTACTTAAACGTGTACTTGATTCTTTTGCTCCTTAAGTAAAAGAGGACTAACGGGCCAACCTATAATATAACAATCATATTTGTATTGGTTTGAATTCTATACAAATAAAATTTTAGCATTCCATAACACTAAAAAAATTTATATATATATATATATATATATATATATATAT
>BJCM01274622.1:0-14082 GCA_018326385.1 Flaveria bidentis | reverse complement strand
TCATTGTTCTATTTTGGTTGTTATGTCTTGTTGATAGCTTGTTCAAACACATATGAATGATCCTATGCTCTTGGGTTTGTTAAAACAAAGTAAAGAACCTTAAATTTTCAGATTATGAATCATAATGTTAGGGCTTTTATCCGCTGCGTTTTTCATGTTTAAATGGTTAAACAACTTTGATTTTGGTCCATCAAACCCATCATTTGGCTATTCAAATGACCAAATGTGTAAAGACTTTGAGAGCATCATGAAGAAGAAGTTTGAGATGAGTTCTATGGGAAAAATGGACTTTTTCCTTGGAATTCTGGTGAAGCAAATGAAGGGTTCTTTTTTAATCAATCTAAGTATGTCTTTGATATCTTAGAAAGATTTGATATGAAAGATTGTAAGCTAGCCAAGACACCCATTCCTAGAAACCATGTTCTGTGTCCTGACTCTAAGGGGGAGGATACTGATCAACATCAGTATAGGGCAATCATCGGTTCACTGATGTATCTCATAACAAGTAGACTTGATAGTATGTTTGCTACTTGCATTTGTGCAATATATCAGGTTGCTCCAAAGGCGTCTCACCTAGTTGCTACCAAGAGAATCCTTAGATACCTCAAAGGAGCACCAAAGCTTGGTCGTTGGTATCCTAGAAACTCCAACTTCAATCTCTATGGCTATTCAGATAGTGACTATGGTGGCTGCAATATTAACAAGAAATCCACATTAGGAGGATGTCAATTTCTTGGTGGAAGGATCATCTCATGGCAATGCAAAAAGCAATCATGTGTCTCTACATCTATTGCTAAAGCTGAATACATTGCTGCTGCAAGTTGCTGTGCTCAGCTACTATTGATTCAAAACCACATGCTAGACTATGGATTCAACTTTTGAGCACTCCTATTCACATTGTCAACAACAGTGCTATCTCCATCACTAAAAATCCTGTGAAGCACTCCAAGTCAAAGCACATTGATATCAGGTACCATTTCATTAGAGATATTAATGAGAAAAACCTGATTAAATTAGTCAAAATTGACTCAGATGAACAATATGTTGATTTGTTCACCAAAGCCTTTGGTGAAGAAAGATTTAAGTATCTCGTTAAGGTAATTGGGATGATAAACATTGACTAATATATCTCATTTGAAAACCTTTTAAAATGTGTCTTGTCTTTTGTCAATTACAATCTAAGCCCTATTACAAAAGGTTTTTCTTCATAGTTGACTAAGTATGAGTATTTTCGAAGAGAAAATTACCCTCGAAAGAACTTTTCATTATCTTCCTAAGGAAATTCTCTCAATTTAAGTTTTATCTTCCGAAGAGGTTTTAGTCTCGGAATCTCATCTTCAATGCGTCCAAAGCTTGAAAACTTCTTCTTTCGGAAGACATTCTTATTCTCGGAAGTAAATTCATTTACCTTTGAAATAAGTTTGGCTTCAGAAGAGAAAAACATTTGGAAATACTTTAACCTTCTGAAGAACACTTCTCTCTGTAACGGAAACCTTTGGGCCCCACACAGTAAAAAGCAAAGATTTTAATGATGTCGGAATATTTTTAATGGTTTTTCACCTTGCCGTCTACAGGACCGGTGAAGGTGGTCACTTACAACACAACAACACAAAGAGGTGAACAAACTAAACTTAATCAAAAATGAACTGGATTAATCACAATAGATGATACAAAGAACACAAGTAAGTAAGTAAGAGACAAAACAAGAGAACAAGATACACAAGTATATGGTTTTCAAGATTGTAGTATACTGCTTTCTCAAGTTCTATTACAAGTGTTACAAAGCATTAAAGAAAGTTACAAGAACCTGAGAGATACTTATACAACATCCTACAACCGGCATACTTTGAAGGCCAGTTGGATACAATTGACTATACACAAAACAAAATCAATTGTAGAGTCAAAAGGCAGATTGCCTTTTGAGTAGTGACTATGACATGCCATAGCTCACATACTTATCTATTACAAAAAGGATAAAGTACATGAAGTGGAAAGTTACTGACTCAAGACCTTAATATATTGTTATCAAAAGCATGGACCTTTTCACAAACTCATGTAAGTTGGTGACTTTATAGAGTTGCAGCGAAAAGGGTTCCAGCTTTATGGAAAAGTACATCAGATAAAGCACGTTGTTAAAAGTCTTCGGAAGAAATCTGTCTTCAAGTGTTGAACTTTAGAAGAATTTGTCTCTGAAGCTTCAGAAGACTTCATGTTTGGCTTCGGAAGATATTGGTATTGGCTTCGAAAACTTTGACACTTAGAATATTTTTGTTGCATGTGTGAAACTTCCAAAGCATTTTTCTTCAGTGTACTGGTGCAACATGCAGGTGAGACTTTGGATGTTTGGCTTGCATCAGCCTTTTCATATAATCTCTAAATCGCTGTCATATCATACCCCAAACCATCTTTTCACCTTATCCACCCAACATCACCATTTCGCCTATTTAAATTATCCCGACTCATCATTTTCATCTTTTTACCACTTTTACTACCCCAAGCACTTCCCATTTCAACCTTCTTCAACTTCAAACTTCTTTTCCTCTATTCTTTGTCACAATGGCACTAAACCCTTAGCACAATCAAGTCGTATTTCTGGATTCATCTTTGGTTGCTGAATTCTCTAAAATCATCTCATTTCTCACCCAATCTACCTACTATATTGCCTTAACCACAAACCCCACTATTTATCTTAACCAAATGGAGGAGTTTTGGTCCAACGGTCGTATCGAAACCCTAAATCAAGTTAGGGTTATAAGGTCGAGCATTTGTGGCCAGGATTTGGTCATTTCTGAACAATTCATCTTGGAGCATCTGGAGCTTCATGATGATGGCGCTCCTACTGATTTTCCCAAGACCGACCTTGATGATACATATTCTCTCATGGGTTATGGTGGTGATGTTAGCAGATTTAATATCTACAAATTCAACTTCTCTTACAATTGGAATTTCCTGCTGCATGTTGTCCTTCATTGCTTATCAAACATGTTCCGGGGATGGGATCAAATCCCGTATGAACTAGGGTGCCTAGTTCATGGAATGGTGACAAGCCTCCGCTTTAACTACTCAAGGTTTGTGTTGACAAATCTGATGGGAACCTCTAGAGGGACACATTCTTCATGTATCCCAAGTTCCTTCAACACATCATCAACTTTGACTATCCCTCACATGAGGCTAACCATCTTCAATGTTTTGAAGAGAGTGTCCACCAGTTTTACTTGAAAATATACTACACTTCTTAAAGGAATGATTGAGCCAATGGCTCCTGGTTATATCCCTGTTAACACTACAGGTGATGAACCCACACCAGCAACTGCCCTCACATTGCCAAATTTATCTTCTCCTCGCATCCATCTTACCTAGCAGAAACATGCCAAATGAACCATTGTTCAATGTCCTCTTATTGAATAAGTTCCCCCTATTCTACCCAAAATGGCTAGAGTGGAAACATGGGCTCCCACTTAGCTTGAGGTCTCACCTTCCTTCACTCATGACCTCAATATGGGCATTGAGTCTTCTCAGTTTCAATCAGATGAGCCTGAAGCCCAAACCAAAAGCCCTTAGGATGAGTCTCTATACTATCCTGAGCAGCCAAACAGGGACAACCACACAAAAGGCTCAATGCTATTAGACATTGATCAAAGTCCTCGGTCATAAGGAATAAATGCCATATCCTTCATTGAAGAGTTCATGTATCTTCATGGCAATGAAGTTGATCCTCAACACCCATTAAACTATCAACTGAGCCCAAGGATACCTCTAATTTCTAGCCCCCATTAGCATATCCAAACTGAGGTGAGTCCCAATTGAGTGGAGGGGACTCATGTAGATTCAGCTAGCACGACTGCAGGTGCCTCAATGAGCCCTCATGACTATGGTAACTTTGATCAGACTGAATCAATGACAACCAAGCATTTTGATGACTTTGAAAAAGGCATCATTACGCATGGGAAACTAGGGCGCCAAGAAACCACTTCTGGTGGTGAGGATGAACATATAAGGTATGTTACCTCATCTCCACGTGATTCATCGCATGAGTATGACCGATGTCTGAAACTCACAATTCAAGACCTACTCACTAAAGTCTCAAACCTTGAATTCAGGTTTAAGTCTTTAGAAATTAGGTCCGCCACTCAACAACTTGAGATTGAAAATCTCAGGGCTCAATTAGATTAGAAATAGATTGATAGGTCTGTTAGGCATGTACCAATTCAGGTCTCCCTAACTCCTTCCTCTAGCTCCTCTAGCTCTCAAGATGATGCTACCAAAAAGGGGGAGAATCTTCACAGACAAACTCCTATGGTGTCCAAGAGCTCTGTTATCTCAAAGCTCTCTTCAAGATATCCCTCCCAATCATCAGATCTCTTCCCTTATCCTCCTCCGGTCACCCTATAAGTCAACACTTGGATGCTAAAATATTTAAACAGGTTTCTAGCCTTGTTTCTCTTGGGATCTTCTATGTGGCAACCAGGTCCATATATCTCTGTGGCTTACTTTTGAGCTGAAGAGCTTCAGATGTTGAATACACCCTCTTCCATTTTTGAGGAAGTTGGTCAACCTAAAGTCTACATGGAACCTGAGATTAATTTAGAATGGGAAATTAAAAATAATTTCCGAGCAACCAAGATAGTTGGGACAGAGAGTGTAATACCACAGACTTCCGCAGTAGAAGTCAAAGCTGAAGAAGAAGAATAATTCCAATCTTCCGATGCAGAGAAGGAAGCTGTGGAAGGACTCTTCTCCTTCTTTGATGATCTAATCATCACAGATGCAATCCTGGAACTAGCATCTAAGGTGAATAGTGAGGACTTTCTCAAGTTACCCATATCTCAATCACTATCATCACCTCAAGCTCCAGCATTCTCTCAACACCCTGAATCCCCTATACAAGAACCTCCAAGGTCTAAAGCTTCCCAAGATGTCAAAGGAAAGAGGAAGCTAACTGCAAAAGAACTACTAAAGGAGGAAAGGTTTGAGAAATTAAAATGAAAAGGGAGACTGCCTTTTGGGAAACTACTAACTGCTAGTAGTAAAGCAGCCATAACCAACCAGGAAGCAGTCAATAATAAGAAAAGAGTGGAGATTATTAATAGGCTGGTTAATATGGGAGCTGGAAGTGAAGAAGTGCTCCTCTTACCATTAGAGGAGTTGGCCTTGGAAGAAGAAAACTTGAAGAAGAAGGATGAAGCCGATCAAAGGCTAAGTAGTGAAAGAATAACCTTTCTAAACTCAAGAGGATTCACTCTTGAGGAACTTGCTCCACACAACAATGATACGATCATGTGGCTGTTGAATAAAGAACATGATCAAATGGAGAAGGAAAGATAGAAGGCTTCCAGGGAGAAGATGAAGGAGAGAAAGAAGAAGGAGGAAGATGTTGAACTTGCAGCCATGAAGAAGTCTGGGGACAAAGCCTGGATGAAAAACTATCTTAGGGCCTAGGGCTACTCAAGAAGGCAAGTTGGACCCCTGTCCTTGAAGACCCTGGAACGTATTGTCAGTGTGATCAAAGTTGACATACGCTCACAAAGAAGGAAAGAGATGTACAAAATAGTATAGTGGATGACTCTCACACCTACCTCATTACCATAACGTCAACACCGAACCTCTAAACCTATCCCTTTCCCTTTCCTTATTAAAACTGAACCAATCTCTGAGCCTTTCACCCCTTAACCCACAACATCAACCTTACCCTCTTCCTCACCCAATCAATCCAAACAACCACCTAAACTACCCATTCTTAAACCCAAAACCCTTCCAAGAACCCTATCCTTATCAACCAAACAACCTCCCAAGTCATCTTCTCATTCATGCACACCTCTTTCCTTTGAAGAATTCAAGGAGATCAAGAGGAAGCTCATCAACTGCACATGCTTGAGCAATATCTCCTGCGAGGAGGAGTCTGTCAACTTGACCTACATTGACAACTCCTCAAGTTCCCTCCTAAGAGAGAAATTCCTTGATCTCCCTAGAAGAAAACTGTACCATGCTACTAAACTTCTTAATCTCAACTCTGACTCCTTAAACGATAAAGAAAAGAAGCTAAGAAGAAAGTTGGTGACTCTTCTTGATACAAAGAGAGGGGACAAGGTTCCTAGTCAGCCCCTTGTGCCTAGAAACAAAGTTATCTAGTGGAGGTTCGATGAAGCCTCTCACAACTTTATTGTAGAGAGAGAGAATGGAGAGAGCAACAGGCTGAATGCTTCTTCTTTTCTACACTCTAGGATATTCGACATTGCTGAGTTAGCAGAGAAACCATTCTCCAATCCCACAAACTCCAAAACAGCTGCTCACATCATAAATCATCTAAGCAACCTTCATCTTGCTTTGCTAACCAAAAAAGAAAAGATTGAAGAGGAGTTGAAGCTTTGAGAGAAGGAAGACAAGGAAAGGTCAACCACCAAAGGCAAGGCCTTTTGACAGATGGTGGAAGGCCTAGAATTGGAACCAATAGTTGGATGGGAGTTTGACTATAACTCCCGTTAACTAACTCTCTTCAGAGTAACCCAACAGAGGGTGCATATCATTCCAAGTGACAGACTGGATCTCCTATCCACGAATAATTTGTACAAACTTCTTAGCACCACTTCTGGGAAGAACAAAGAAATGGATAAGTATCTGCTTTCATTGGTGCTGAATGTTTTGACAAGCAGGAACAAGTGAGTTTTTCCTAGCATCAGCCTAGGGAGAGTTTGTTAGATCATAAAGGCTCGTGCAACCAAAACCAAACACATAGATGATTTTGAGTACAACTAATAAAGCTCTTCCAAAGACTAGTTCAGCACTTCCGAAGGTACATGTTGAACATTTGAAGCAATGATCAAAGGAACTTCCGAAGATAAGCCTCAGCTTCTAAAGACAAAGTCTTTACTCTTCTGAAGAGTTCAACACTTGGAAGAAATGAAGACTATAACTTCCAAAGTATGAAGTCCAAAGGAAGCCTTGGAAAAAGTAACTAATTCCAAAGTATAAGTGGCTTCGGAAGAACTTGTTCTTCAAAGCCAGTTAACCTTCGGAAGTACTTACTATGAACCAGCAGACATAAGTACGGTGTCTCTGACACTCTGCTACAAATCTCTCAGATACTACATGGCACTTTCCACATCCATGTAGTTGACCTTACTTTATTCCACTGTTCATAGTTTATCAATAAGTACAGTTGCCAACTTTAGTTGGTGACAAAAGGTAAGTCATGGACATGTCATAACTATTGTATCATAGATAATATTTTATCTAAGATACCTTAACTTTAGCTTTGTAGTATTAGCTTTAGATTAAGGTTTCTGGATGGTAAGTATTTCCGGCTGTAGATAGTAGTATATATAGTTTCTCATTATAACTCTTGTAGTAAGCTTGTAAGAGTCTTGTAAACTTTGAGTTGAGAAATAATATATACAGGTATATTGAAATTATTCTCTTGTGTTTTTCTTGTGTTACTTAGTATATTATATTCAACTCTTAGAAGTATCCTGCTTCTTGAGTGTTTGTTAGTAAGTTTGAGAGAAAATACTTGTGTTGAGTATAAAAATTGATCTTGCAAAAGTTTTATTTCTGCTTCTTTCTTTGCTAAATTGATTGTTAGTCGTAGGAGTATGGATAAGCCCTTCGATGTAGAAACTGCCATAGGTAAGTCTACCAGAATTTCTGAGATGATAGAAGGTTGTGACATAGAACCAGAAGGTCATAAGTTTCCAATTAGTCCATTCGTGATGACCTTAGGCGGTTTTGATGTTGTCCTAGGAATGGATTGGTTAGCGGACTACGATGCAAACATTGTGTGTCAAAAGAAAATGATAGGGTTGATAGTGTCTGATGGAAGAGGGGTAACGGTTTATGGTGATCGAATAATTACGATTCTCAAAGAGATTTTGATGGCGGTGGTGGGAAAGTGCATGAGGTGTGGATGTAGTTCTTACTTGGCCTATGTGAAGGATGTGGATACGCCAACACAACAACTGTCCGATATTCTGTTTGTGAGTGACTTTCCGGACGTGTTCCCATAAGATTTACCAAGTGTGCCACCGGACCATGAGATTGAGTTCTAGATTAATTTAATCTGGGTGCCCAACCTATTGTTAAGGCACCGTATAGGTTGGCTCCTACCGAGATGATGGAATTGATGCAGCAATTATAGGAGTTTCTTGATAAAGGATTCATTAGACCAAGTATCTCTCCATGGGGTGCTCTGGTTTTATTTGTGAAGAAGAAAGATGATAGTATGATGATGTCCATAGACTACCGTGAGCTGAACAAGTTGGCGGTGAAGAATCGGCATCCACTACCGAGAATTGATGATTTGTTTGATCAGCTCCAAGGTGCTAGTTGGTTCTTGTAGATTGACCTTCGATCTGGTCACCATCAGTTAAAGGTGAAGGAACAAGATATTCCTAAAATAGCTTTTCGCACGCGTTATAGACACTACGACTTCCTCGTTATGTCATTTGGTTTAACAAACATGCAGCTGCTTTTATGGACTTGAGGAATCGAGTGTGTTGGCCGATGTTGTATAAATCAGTGATAGTATTTATTGATGATATCCTGATTTATTCAAAGAGCGAGGAGGAACGTGTTGGTCATATACGAGACTTCATGGAGACTCTAATAAAGGAGAAGTTGTGTGCTAAATTCTCCAAGTGCGCGTTTTGGCTACATAAAGTTCTGTTTTTGGTTCATGTAGTAAATCCGCAAGGGATTATGGTGGACCCGATAAAGGTGGAGCCGGTGATGCAATGGAAGTCACCAAAATCCGAGATTTGTAGTTTCTTGGGTTTGGCAGGCTATTATAGGAGATTTATTCAAGACTTCTCTAAGATAGCTTCTCTTTTGACTAAGTTGACCCGTAAGGATGTGAAGTTTTCTTGGGGTCAAGATCAAAAAATGCATGAGGAGTTAGAGGCAAGTTGACTCAATCTCCTGTCTTGTCATTACCTAATAGAAACGAAGTTTGGTGGTTTGTTCAGATGCTTCTTACTCGGGGTTGTGATGTTTGTTGATGCAGTGTGTAAAGGTTATAGCCTACGAATCCTGACAATTGAAAGTTCACGAGGTTAACTATCTTACTCATGACTTGGAGCTAGCAACGATGGTCTTTGTGTTAAAGATTTGGAGGCATAACCAATACGGGGTGAAATGCACCATAGTCACTAACCACACGAGCTTCAAGTATTTCTTCAAGCAGAAAGACTTGAACATGAGGTAGAGGCCATTGTTGGAGATCATAAAGGATTATGATTAGGAGATCCATTACCATCCGGGAAAAGCCAAGGTAGTGGTGGATGCCCTTAGCCGAAAGGAGAAATCCGAGCCGATTCGGATGAAAGCTATCCGTTGATTATGACTTCTGATATTTTGAAGCAGGTCAAGGAGTTTCAAGATGAGCCATTGAAAGAAAATCATCTTAACTCTGAAAGGATGAGAGGTCTAGTTGAGAAGTTGGGTGAAAACATGCTCGATGTTAGAACCCGATTCGGACGGATATGGATTCCTCGTTGTGGGGATCTACGTGGGAAGATCATGGCAGAATCTCATCAGACTCGATACTCTATTCATCCCGAAACCACAAAAATGTATCAAGATATGAAGAAAGATTATTGGTGGTCGGGTTTGAAACGCGATGTGGATGAGTATGTGAGTAAGTGCCTTACTTGTTTACAAGTGAAGGCTGAGCATTAGAAACCATACCAGAAGATCCAACCATTGGATATATCGGAGTGGAAGTGGTAGCATATCATCATGGACTTTATTACGAAGCTTTCTCGTACCGCGAAAGGGTATCATGCTATATGGGTGATAGTTGACCGTCTGACGACGAGTGCTCACTTCCTACCGATTTGTGAGACATATTCATCCAAGAGGTTGGCAGATTTGTTCATCAAGGAGATTGTAACTCGTCAAGGTGTGTCGGTGTCCATTGTGTCCGACCGTGACACCCGATTTACATCTAAAATTTGGAGAAAATTCCATGATGCGATGGGGACGAGGTTACATATTACTACGGCTTATTATCCTTAGACGGATGGTCAGTCGGAGAGGACGATTCAGATGCTAGAAGACATGCTTCGGGCATGCATCATTTATTTTCAGAGGAAGTTAGGACGACCACTTACTGTTATTTTAGTTCTCATATAACAATGAGATGCTATACGGTAGGAGATGTAGAACACTCGTTTGTTAGGGTGATGTTGGTCATGCACTTACAAGACAACAACATAGTGAGGAGTGTTGCAAAAAAACACTTAATAAATCAAATAGGGAACTTGTTAACCTTTTGTAATGATACTAAGAACACAAGTAAATATGAGATAGAACAAGATAGCAAAACACACAAGGAGTTGGTTTTCAAGATTACAGTATATTGCTTTCTCAAGTTCTATTACAAATGTTAGAAAGCATATCAGAAAGTTACAAGTACTTGAGATACATATACTACATCTTACAACCAGCCATACTTTGAAGGCCTGCTAGATACAATTGACTAGACAACAAACAAAATCAAATGTGTAGTCAAAATGCAGATTGCCTTTTGACTAGTGACTACTGCATGCCATAGCTCAAATCCTAATATATTGCCAAAAGGATAATGTACATAAAGTAGAAATTTACAGACTCAATACCTCAATGTACAGTTACCAAATGTATGGACCTTTTCACCAACTTATGAAAGTTGGTGACTTTATAAAGTTGCAGCGGAAAGGGTTCCAACTTTATGTAAAATGTACATCAGATAAAACATGTGTTCAAAATTTTCAGAAGAAATCTGTCTTCATGTTTTGGCTTTGGTAGACTTTGTCTTTGAAGCTTCCGAATGCTTCTTTGTTGGTTTTGGAAGATATTGGCCTTGGCTTCAGAAGATTTCACACTTAGTGTATTTTCTGATGTTGGTGTTAAACTTCCGAAGCATTCTACTTCAGTAGACTTGTGCATGCATGCAGGTAAGACTTTGGGTGTTTGGGTTGCATCAGCCTTTACATTTAATCCTTACAATAACCAACATCAACACATTCAAAGTAATTATTGTTATAGCATTCAATATTTATTCATCTGTAATCCTTAATTAGTTCTAATGAAATACTTTTGAATCAAGTATTGTATCTATTTACGGTGCGGGTATCATTGTGTTCATCATAATCAACACTTATTCTGTTTGATATTTATTCATAAAAAAATAAAATAAGGTCAATGTTCATTCCACAATCATTAACATGATTCCAATCTAACACTGATAAATCATGATTGCGATCCTTGGATTCATAGGTGGTATAAGAGCCAAGTGCTCATTTATTTAGATCATTGATCTATTGGTGTTTGAAGTATTTAATTGTCTGGCTGTTTCACTAGATTTTTTAGTTTTTCCTGATTAGATATACTATTTTTGAGCAAATCATTTTGGTGTGAATCAATTTATTTTTAAACAATAAAAAGAGTGAATTCTTATTCACCAAGTACCGTTTCATTGCTCAATTAACTTATATCAATATTCACATAAATGGAATAGTAGATTTGTGTTTTTAATTGACATTCATCAATTGTTCAAATTAAATTGAACAAATACATTAACAAAATCTTGTTTGGTTTGTTGGACCATTATCAAAGTGTTGTTTAACCATTTAAACAAGAAAACGCAATGGAAACAAACCTTAATATTATGTTTTGTAAACTGAAAATTAAGACTTATTAGTTAGCAATAACAAACCCAAGAACATAGGATCAAATATATGTGAATGGACTAGCTATCAAGAAGAAATAACAGCCAAAAGCAACACATACAAACTGCGTTTGTAGAGCTGTTGAAAATGTGAGATAGACGAAGAGAATGAGGTTCTTGAACAACCAAAACACCAAGGAGAGGTGTCCTCAAGCTTGCATACCCACAAGCATCAAGCAAACATCTTCTTGCAAGGATTTGAACACCAAAAACAAACCAAAAGAAGCTGCAGAAAATGTTTTTTTCAACTTGTTGTTCAAGAATAGAGAGAAAATGGTCCTTGTGGTTCTTGCATGTATGAGAGAGAGTGAGAGGTTGAGTGTGTGACTATCAAGAGTGTCTTGTTCCAAGACAAACTTGAACCAAACCCCCACAAAGGGGCTGCCAAAAATGCCTTTCAAAAAAGGGTTTTCCACCCAATTTTATCAACCATTTTATTTAACTAATCACTAGTATAAGTTATGTAATTAACCTTTTAATTATATAACCTATACACACTCTTATTACTTGACGTTATTTAACCAATTTAAAAAACATTACAAAAAATACATATGAACAAAATATCCCTATAAGTTGTTCCATCTCATATGCAACTTATTTAGAAAACTCATTTTCTAAATTGGTATAATTATTTAATTGCATGATTATATCATCAATTAAATATTAATTGGTGTTTGCTAAGCTTGTTATTGGGTATGACTCGACTTCGATCATAACGTAATAACCACATCAATGTTCTATGTGTCTTGGGCATAAAGAATCCAACAATCTCCCACTTGCACAAGATTCATAGAAGATTGATGCAAGCAGTAAATACCGCCTAACAACGGTTTACTACCCTTAATACGCTTGACTTAAAGCCATTCAATAACATCATCCCCTTCAAGTATCCAACTTGAAATGATTTAGGTGAATCAATCATTAATCCTTTTGTTACAGATGTCATGTAAATCCAAGGACACAGAATGATCATTCATTTTGATTTAACTTAATCATGCCTTAGACATCTTGCTCTCAAAGAATTAGAGGATCAAATTCCATCTACACTAGATACGTTTCTCACAATCTCTTCGTGTCACACCTGAACATAGCCTTATGTACTATCCATTATTTCAGAGCAGTGAAGAACTAGCTCAAGGTATAACACTTTGGTGAACATCAAAACCCAACACTTTTGACACATGCTTTATTTGATGTAATTTACCCCCTTCACCGGTCCTTCAATTGGTATCAGTGTTGGGTTTGATGGACCATAATCAAAGTGGATTAATCATTTAAACATGAAAACGCAGCGGATAAAAGCCTTAACATTATGATTCATAATCTGAAAATTAAGGTTCTTTACTTTGTTTTTAACAAACCCAAGAACATAGGATCATTCATATGTGTTAGAACAAGCTATCAACAAGATATAACAACCAAAAGGAATAATGAAACTACCTTTCAAAACTGCTGAAAAACGTTTATGAACTACCTTCAAAAGGGGCTGCTGAAAAACGGGATTTGTATGAAGATTATGATGTTCTTGAACAGCCAAAACACCAAGGGAAGGTCTCCTCAAGCTAGCATACCCACAAGCATAAAGCAAGGCACCTTGTTGCTAGGAATTTGACACCAAAATCGCAAAGAAGAAGCTGCTGGAACAAGCTTCCAGCCGTGAGTTTCTTCAAAAGAAAAAGATTGTGTCTTCAATCTTTTGTTCTTGCATGTGAGAGAGAGAAAAGGTTGAGTGTGTGTGTGGTTTTGGAGAAAATGATATGTTGTAAACACCAATCCCCACACCCCTAAAAGGGGCGGCCGAAATATGGCCTTGGATGGGGTTTTCCCCCCAAAACCAAAATCACAATTATCAATTGGTGTTTTAAAATTAGATATATAATTAACCTCTTAATTATATAACACATACACTCTTTTATTATTTGGTGTTATTTAACTAAATTAAACAACATTACAAATAATATCCATGAACAAAATATCCATATAAGTTGTTCTTTCTCACATACAATCTATTTAGAAAACCCATTTTCTAAAATGGTGTATTTATTTAATTGCATGATCATATCATCAATTAAATATTAATTGGTGTTTGCTAAGCTTGTTATTGGGTATGACCCGACTTGGATCATAACATACTAACCACATCAATGTTCTATGTGTCTTGGGCATAAAGAATCCAACAATCAGAGCTTTCCAGGCTCTTTATATAAGATCTCACCATCTTAAGATACCTCACACACACAAATGTTGGAGCATATAAAGTTATATATAGTGTGTCCGTAGCTTGTCGAATAGTCTAGGCATAATGTATTACACCTGATATGTTGTAAACACTTGAAACTGAGTCATTCGCAGGAGCATATGCGAATGAGACTCAGTCACAC